>JAQIXJ010001379.1:0-21155 GCA_034700185.1 Phthiracarus laevigatus
GGAATGGCAGTAGAAATTTTGAGTGCGGTAATGGAACGGTAGTGGAATGGGAAAATTAAATATTTTCAATCACTAATTCAAATAAACACACGCATGTGTGTAACGGCTTAATTAAACTTGATTTTTCTGTAATTAAATACATAAAAAACGAAATAATAATCTATTTATTATATTAAAAGCCATGAACTAATTTAAGTGAAACAGACTAACTGGAATTTTGAATTTTTTTTACTAAAACTTGAAAATATAAATTTATAGGATTAACGTTTTTTTATAATATCTCTTCGGACTTCATTGACTCGGGAGTTTCGAGATAAAAAATAAATAATGCAATATAATTCATACTAATTATTTAACATTTTTTACATTAATTATTCTTAATTTTCTAATTGTAAGTAAAACTTATCTAACCTGTAGTCATATTTTTTTATTATTTCATTTTTGTTTCTAAAATATCAAACGAAACCTGTCTAAATAAAATATAATTAGTTATACTAAAACTTAACTATTAATAATACTTGAAGCCCTCGAGATTCTAACAATAATCTATAATTTTGGGAACTTATCAACTTGTCTGCTCTTACAATGGTGTCGCTAATTTACTGAATTCAATTTATTATTTGTTTTTTTCCTTAAAGTGAAATTCGGAAATCTTTAGAACTATGATTGATTAAAAATTAATTCTAGAAACGATAGGTTCAAAATTTTAGATGTAGAATATATAACAGAGTTTATAACAGAGTTGATTTTTTAAAAATTATATAAGGATTTTACGAAATCGGTTCTTTTAGCAAATATAAAATTTTGGGGTAAGTATATTATACCGAACAATGCGTTCGGTTGCCGCGTTATAATTTTAACATTCCTTTTGATTATGCTATTTTGCGATCAAACTAAATAAAAACTAATAATAATTTAACGCACTCATGCGTCCCGTATATTATACTTCACCCAAACTTTGTACTAATAATATTAAACTTGAATTATGCGTAATGGAACCGCATTTTTACATATGATTTATATCGTTTAATACAGTATTAGTAAAATTTTTGATATTTGATTAAATTATAAATGGATTAGCAATATACTGCGAAGGAATACAATAGACTCCTAAATCGTTAAAAATGTAAAGCCCGAGCCCGATTTCAGCCCGATAGGTTCAAGCCCGAGCCCGATAGGTAGAAACCCGACCCGACCCTAGCCCGATTCTAAAAAATATCATAAAATATTGTTTTATAACTTATTGTTTTAAATATTGTTAAATAACTTGTTTTATTTAATATCATCATAATTTGATCTTAAAAATAATAGTTTATTAACTTTTATCAGGTTTCAATTGTGTTCTCTTATCTGTTAAATTAAATTAGCATAACTGAAATTTCGTTATAAATACTTAAAAATACATTAAAGATAAATACTTAAAAATACATTATAGATAAAGTTTTAAAATAGGTTGAATCATTTCAAAGCCCGGCCCGACTTAGGCCCGATAGGTTCAAGCTCGAACCCGGCCCGAGGAAAAGTGTCGGTGTCCAGAGAGTGTCCGTTTGGGAGTCTATTATACATTGTTTAAGTGAGTAAACATTGTTTATATATTAATTATAAGCTTATTATAAATATATCAAAAGTGAATTAGCTTGAATATCTTTAGATATATTTAAAATTAAATAAATTTTGAATATATTCATAGAAAACTTTCGTAGAACTTAGTAAACGGTTTAAATTAGTATTGCATTTTGGTTAATAAAAATTCAATTAACATAATAAATTAATTGAATAGCTGTTATTTATGCGTTTTAAAAATAAAATTAATTTCAAATATGTTTTTCTTTGTGGCATTTTAGTTTACAATGCGTAATGCAATACCTGTAATTGAATCACGATACGAAATATGCATTAAATAATAATAAATAAAAAACAGGTCTTAGCGTTTTTGTGTGTGCAACTGATTCTTGTGCCGAAATCATTATTAAAGGCATAATTAGGAGAAACAGTTCATTTTTTCTTACATAACAGCTTATACATAAACATAACAATGAATACGATAAAAAATAAGTGTAACAACGTGTGATTTTCAAAGTGGGGGGTAAAATAGGATATGCATGAATAGACTAAAATATTTGCTAATTTGAACGTTTATTATAGTACCCAGCCATTTATTTTAATAGAAATAATAATAGATATTAGAATATAGTTTATATAAAAACGCATATATATGTGTTATCGCTATTGAGAAAATGCTGGTTCAGAATAAGGAAGACCTCAGTCTAGAGAACGATAGAAAAGGAAGTAGCGCTACACAACCATAGATGTGATGATCCATTCATTTAACTGTACGGTATATATATATATATATATATTGTACGCTACATAGTTTTATAAATATATATGAGCTTATTTCATATATATATATATATTTGGGAAAATAACTCATTTTCAGTTTAGTACAATATTATCTCTGTTTTTTCTTGTTGCTTCTTGTTTCACTGATCACACAAAATTTCTGAAATGAATGAAAACGGTCTAAAAATGAGTTATTGCGTGATGCGTATAAAATTGAAACATTTCTTCGGCAAAAAAATTGGACGACTTTAAGAAGAAGAAGAAGTAGAAAATTTCGAACTTAACAAAAAAAAACTTCAATACACTCATAGAAAGTCGGCTGACTGTCTATTAAAATGAGCGTTTCATAGTTTAGTAGGGATAGGATGTAAATCTTCGAGGCTCGCAATCAATGCGCAAATTTTTTTCAGTCTTCATTTCTAATCCTTCCTGAAAAATCGGTTTTATCGAAGAGTACACACGCGATACTATATATAAAAGCTCATAAAAAAATATTTAGGTGTTATTCTCATATTTTGTCATATAATAATTTTAAGCCTGATAAATGTAGCTCTTTTTCTGATTAAAATAACCCTTTTTTTGGTTTTTATATATCAACAAATTTTCGTGTTTTGTTTTTCCGTTTTAAACTTTTTTTTATTGCTGCTCATTGCGAAAGCAATGCTGACATATCGGATAATATTTATAGCGTTTATTTAAATAAATTAATGGCCAAAAAATTAATTGCAAAATATTGCGGGTTTTTTATATTGATTATAATACTGTATAATTGGTAAGTTATTTATTGTCTCGAAACGTATTCGTTTCCGAAAATTAAAAAAAAAATTAAGCAAAATGATATAAAAAGGAAATTAGAACTATTTCCATATATAAATAATTTGGGACCCAATTTCGACAAAATAAATATGATCAAACTGATGAACTAAATATGAAACAATAATAATGGCGCAAACACTAAAAAAATATAAATTCTAAAATAAGTTTTAGCTGTCAGTATAATGAGTACACGCACTCAAACAAAAAAGAGTTAGTAAGAGTCGAACACAGACCATTAAATCATGTCGGGATAAACCACATTACAATCAGTTATGGTTTTGTGCCGCCACTTTACTAGAAATATTATAGATATTTATGATTAGTTGTTTTTTCTTCTATTTTTATATCGCATATTTTTCTTTTATTTTCTCGACTCTATCCGCGAGTGCAATGAGGCGTGCGTTTTCAATTCTTTCAATTCTTGTGCCAAAAAAGCGTAATAATATTTTTTTAAAAGATTTTTTTATCTGATTGTTTTTCTACGCTATAATGAATTATTTATCTGATTATCCAATATCTTTTTGCGGTTAACGCTACAGTGTTTTGCGGTGACCTTTCGCTAATGATTGACTCATTAATTGGTGGTTTAATTTTTGTTATGCGATATAGTGTGTATATTTTAATGTCTGGGTCACGATTTAATTCGATATCTTCCTAAATCTAAATAACCAACAGCTGTGTGTAGAGCTTAAAATAGCGCAACAATTAATTAATTTTAATTATATCTAGCGATAAAATTATGCTTTTATATTGTGTTATAATAATTATTAATTAAAAGTCGTTATTAATAATTAAAAACTAAAATTTGTTGTTTACTTTTGTTCTGTTTATGCAATCAACATATTCTGAGTGGATTTTTAACCTGTTTATTATTAGTTTCAAATCTTTTTAATTTCTTAATAAATTCTAATTTTTCAGTATCTGACCCGTGAAACCATTACAAAACGAAAACAATATAATTTCTAGTTTTACTTGTGCTTCAATTTAAACGTGTATATATATATATATATATTCTATTTTAAATTATATTTGAATCAAAAATAACTACAGTAAGTTTCGACTTTTTAAACAAAACTTTTTACTCATTTGATCATAAATTTTTGATCAATTGAAATAGTAATGAAACACAACTTAAAACATAGAAATACTTTATTTTTATGCAGTAAAGTGCATAATAATGTATAATATCTATTGCAAACGTGTTTTGAGGAAATTAAGAAAAAACTTTGATCTTGCAAAACAAAAACTGTGTTACGAAACAAGGAAAAACGTTTAGGGGGTAAAAATTACGAGAAAAACATCGTAAATATTAATTTATATGTACGACAATTCATACATACGGTGATATTTTTATGATAATAATAAATAATTGGTATTTCAAAATTAATTTCACTATTTTTATTCTTTACCCACAATCTCTCGTAGACACTAAAAATATAGTTTGACAAAAAAATGGGAAAAATTTTCCAGACAATCATTAATTTTGCCCAGAAATATGTTGCATAAAATACCATTAAAAAAATTCGCGAGATATTTAAAATCAGCACAATTCATCACTTTGTATAAAAACAAGAACGACGACACATTCACAGAGAGCTCAGTTTAGACATTAAATCTTAAAATAAATTTAGTTAAAAAGATTAATGTTTTATTCAGATCAATGACAACTCTACTTTAATTTAATTCTACTGCGGACAGACGGACGGACGTATTCAAAGCTATTAGCGCGACTTCTTTAAGTGAGGCTAGAAAATGTAAACTAAGGCAAGAAAGGCAGTAATAAATAAAGTAAGCTTAATTTATTTTTATTACATTTTAGCTTATTTTTATTAATGGCTTACTTTCACTTAATCGTGCTATTCTTTTAATTAACAAATCAAATGATTGTCTGACCAAATTTTTTAACGAAATTCTTTGGATGAGCACTTTTTAATTCGGGAATTCCCCTTCGGATACTGAAAGTTTTTCAATTACAGTATACAGAGAAAGATAAATCAGAAGTTGCTGAAGAGAATATAAATTCAAATATTTTTATCTAAGAGACGGCTACTTTTTTAATTTTAATTTTGCTTTTTTTATGCTGTATCTTCAGATCACTATTTTCTCTAAATTATTAAAATTTTTTGCACATAAAAATAAGCTAAACTTAGAGCATCAATTTAGATTTCTCATGACTTAAAAATTCTCTATCTGCCCATCGAGGTCTCGAAGTCTGATAGTCGGGAGGGGAGAGGGAGAGAGTTGGAGAGAGAGAGAGGCGAGAGATTTTACATCAACTGCGAAATTAACAAGTTTATAATTGCGTTGCACTATATTTTGGATCTCAGAACCAAATAAAATATGTAAAAAAGAAAGTAAAGCCAAAGTAAAACAAAATTTAACCACTCAAGTGTTAATAGCAAGTAATAAATATTCCGTAGTTTTAGCAGTTCTCAAAATTAATATTTGCTGAAATTATCTTATTTATTTAGTTGATAAACCGAAAAAACTCAAACTAATATGGGAAAATACAAAATCAGATCATTATCTCTGCGAAGTTCAACATAGTTTTTGTTTTTATTTGTTTGCCCCGAAAGATGCAGGTTTAAAAAAGAAATGTCACAGTAAATTATTTCGATAAATTAATAATTTTTATTACACCTCACTAACATTTTGATTTTGATATTTAATAAGTTAGAAAAAATTTAAGCTTAATTACAAGTCTTTTTGCAAAGTATTTACAAAAAATACTATATATATTTTACGATATAGATTAGGGTAAAAAATCAGAATTAATTTAAATTAGATGAACAGATTATCTGTGTTTAGATTTGAAATGTCTGTCCAAAGCATGTTTCCAACTGTATTCTTTGCCGCATTGGGTGCACACGTATTTCTGGTTAGGATTGGTGTGAGTGTTACGCAGATGTTCCTTCATATTCTGTGGACTCACGTAAATCTTGCAGCAAACCGGACATTTGTACTTTTTCTGCGATCGAACAGACGTACCCTTTCGTGGTATACCTGCTTTCGATATTTTAAGTTTAGCTGAATCGGTTTTAACGTTTTTCGCGTTACTATGCTTCACGCTCAACTTGGCAGCTCTTGGAGTGGTTAATGTGAGCGGAATGCTATCAAACTGGTGTTCGTGTGTGCATTGCTTTACTTTAGCATTATCTTCCTGCTCGGTATCGCCATCGCCATCATTATCATTATGATGATGAACGTGAACGCCAGAACCCCCAGCTTCGTCAGTATCGTCGTCATTATTATTTTTATTGAAATCAATTACGTTTGGTTTCTGTGATGAAGAATTAATATCGTTTGGAATTGAGGTTAGTTTTCGATTAGAGTTATGGGCATTAATATTGACGTCTTGCTTGACATCGATCATCATTGACTGTTCGAGCAAATTAAAGGGCACCACTGTATTATTACTCTCGTATTCGGTCATTAATTTTTCATTTTTCTTGTCATTAGCCATAAATGACGAAATCGTTTGTGATTTGCGATGTTTTTGTTTATTTCCTGTTTGGTTATTACTGGTAGGAGAGCCATCACTACTACTACCACTACCAGTACTACTACTGCTACTGCTTGTACTATTAATGCTAGAAAATGATGTCTGTACGAAATTATCGTCAGTACGAAAGTCGACCACATTTGCGTGCGTGCCATCATTTGTATCATCTAATGACGATATATCCCCACAACTTCCACCATCATCACCATTACTCGCAACAGAACTCTCCGAATTTGACCCAATCTTCTCTTTCGTGGAGCTTTTTCTTAATTTATTTTTCTTATTAGTTTTGATTTGTTTGATTTCGTTTTGAGCGTATCCTTTATCGCTTCCTTTATCGTTATCATCTTTGCTCACAACTGAAACATTATCATTAGCGGCCACTTTCTTTTTGTTAACCTCCGCGAGTCCCTTAATCTGAAGAATAGCTCCGTTCGCTAATATTGATTCTAACTGATGGTGCGGTACTGTTATTTCACCCCTATATATAAATTCAATAATCGCTTTAAGATCGGAAAAAGGCATATCCTTTATGATTATCACTGGGTATTGGCTGCTGGAATGAAACTGTAACAGAATATTTTTGAAGTAAGGCGAACACGCGGATAACACAATCTTATGCGCGCGTATTAGTTGTCCCTCAGCGGTAAGCGTAACGTCAACCATTAACTCTTCGCTATACAGATCAGCCAAAGCGCCAGTCATGAACCCCTGATGATTGTTTAACCGTAAATAAAACGCTTGAGGAGTTGTTGACATTTGGCAGTGATATATCTATAATATTATGTATCTATTCCTTTGTCAGAAAACAGATTTTCACGTTATTTCTTCTTTTGCTGCGTTTTTGGTGCTATAAAAAATACCAAAATAACTCTTTCTCTGAATATCAGCGTTTCTCACATTATATCACCAAATGGGTTGTAATTAATACATCACATCATACAGGATATTACCCATAAAGTTAATTAATGCGTGACGATATGTATTCATATACTGCATCATACAATCACAACTGAACGAAATTTCCAAAATTGATTGAAGTATTAACTAATTTTTAACGCTCTTTGAGTTTTGTTTTTAGTTTTTTGTTTTCACTAAAAATTTATGCGAAAAATCTTTTTCTCAGAAAAAACAATAATAATTTCAAACACACTCAAACACGAATTGCCAGACATATTTCATGTCTTGTCATTGAAATATTTTTATCCATTATCACGAAATGGTTCAAAAAAGTACAAGAAATTGAAAGTAAAGTTAGACTTACTTTGTGTTTCTCCCGAATAAATAAATATTAGTTGTTTTGATTAGTTTTTTATACTTTTTTATGGAACTATCTAATCATATATTTTTTTAGTGAATACGTTAAATGATAAGAGAAAAGTATTGTGTATTCAAACGTATTTAATATCAATATGGAATACAAATCTTGATTTGCGATATTAAGGGCCGCTTTTAAGAAATGAGATAACCATTTTATACAGATAATGAATATTAATTTACGTGATAAAAAACAAGTAAGACTTAAAGTAATGAATTTAATGTGCAAATTGATAAGAAACATTAAATTTTCATTTCAATTATACGCTGGGAATCTAATGAGTCAGATATAATGAATAGTTACCAAAAAAATTGGATGAATTCACTTTGTTGTTAAGAATTGAGCTATTTTTTTATTTTGGCCCAATATCATACCAGCTTATTTTGTTTGTTAGACAAATATGAAACTTGACGACACTGACTGTTCGCTATTTTATTAGTTTTTGTATTAGTAGTTTTGGAAAGGTTTTTGTAAAGATAATTATAATTAAAGAAAGGCAGATTAATCACAAATAATATGCTGCTCTATTGACATTTAATTATAGATTAAATTTTGTAATTTAAATTTAAGTTTACTTTACAATTAAATCTTTTATGTTTTTGTGAAAATTTTTATTTTTGATCTGAAAGTACATAATAATTCTATTTTTATATTTCAAATAAATATTCACAAAGTGCTTAGAAAGTGAATCTATTATAATAAATCTATTACATGCTTGATTAAAATTATCGATCAGTTGTATCTTATAAGATAAAATTAAGTGAAATCTATATATATTACAACTTTCAGGAACAAAATTCTAAAGTGAATTACGCCAACCTCTTAATGCATTGGTTTAACAATTTATAACCCACTTCAACATACTTAATATCTTTTATTTGTACAACGTTAAAATTTCCGTTATGTGAGCTTTATCTAAACTTCCAGAATTAAATCATTATTTTTTGTTTTATTGTGTTTTTTAAGTTTTTATGTTAAATAAACCTTAAAATAATTTTTTTTTGAAAATTTAAAGCTTTTAAATATACTTAAGATTTTGTGGAATAAAATGGAATTTATAATATTTATTTGTTTTAGAAAAAATGAGTTCGAAAGTTTTCAAACATATCTTTTTAAGCCTTTCGACATCAATGTGTAATAAACTTTTACTTGTAAAATACATAACAATATCAATTGTTTTAATAAATCTAAAAATATTTAAAAAATTGCGTTGATATCAATCATATCATGGGTTTGTTTATTAGATAAAAATATTAAAGTATTAAATATTAAAAATTAAGGAATACTAACGCTATAAATCATCATATATTTTTCCTTGTATGTCACATTTTAAAGCTTTTTGAGTATTGTAGGAATTAACATATTTTGTCTCTTTATTTTTCCAAAAAAAATAAGTTACAGTAATATGAAGTCAAATTTAATTACTTATATACTGGTTGTAGAATTAAAAATAAAAATTGCAAATTTTACATAAGATTACTTTTAATTTGAAACTTTAACAAAATTATTAAATTATTTACTAAATTTATCTAATTTCTCAAAATTATCAATTACTTTTAATTAATAACAAATGATGGACCAAAGGTAGATTCATATCATAATGAGTAATAAAATTTAAATTTTTAGCGTGGATTTTGCATTGATTGGAAAGGTTTATTAAAAATGTGTGTAATTCGAGTTTATTTTTACGAGTTTGCAAATACTTTATTTTTTATGAACACCTATAAAAGAGTTCGCTCTTTTTCCTCGAAATATTGGTGAAAATTTTAATTAAAAATTTAAAATTATCGTAATAAATATTAGATTCTAATAATGATAAAAAAAGTGAATTAAACATTAATTAATATTTAAAAAAGAATAAACATTAAAAGTTCAATCGGCAATTAAAGGTTTTTAAACAGTTTACGATTCTATTCGGTCAAGATTTTTAAAACTAAACCATTCTATCGATATAAGTCGGTTTACAATTTAAAAGGAAAATTGAGCAAAAACATATTGAACCAGTAAATATTTTTCTACTAATTTTGACTACTCAGAAAAATTTGCACAATATGTTTTATATATTAGACAATTAATTAGTCAAAATTAAAACACTTACACTAACTGAAGTAAAAAAATGTTGCAATAAATTTTTTAACTTAAGTCAGTCGGTTTCGCTTTAGGTCTGGTCTGCTATGAAAACATAATTTGTGGTTCGGATAAGAATCGATAATTATGCGTCTATACAGCCAAACAGACGAAACCTTAAATATATTATAGTCAAAAGGTTAATCAATTAAATTATTTATTTATAAAACAAACTTTTAAGTTACACACATTATACTTACAATCATGACAAAGACTAATTTCAATATGCATAGCAACTCATATTTAAATCATAAATCCTTATTACAAAATAATCACTTATTTATAATTTCATTTCCTTGAAATACAAATAAATCCCTTAAATACGGCTGCAATATTATAGTTTAAAGAGTTTTAGTAAAAATTGAGTTCAAGTTTATTACTTAGCGATAAAAAAATTTAAAAAATTAAAAAATGCACAAATTGTTTTACTTAATTTTGATAATAATATTTACTTGTAAGCTGATGTAAAAATTTTATTATCTTATGATCATAAAAATAGATTATAATAACTATAAATATGTTTATCCCCACTACTAAATAATGATACAATTTAATTATTTTTTATATAATCTAAAGATTCAGAAACATGACACTAGTTTGTACAGTATACGCAATCGGCATTAATAAAAATTATAAAGCAATCGGTAATTGTATTAACAAATTACAGCGCTAATTAAAGGGCTAATCTATTAAAGAAAAGAAAAGAGCCGCATAACTACGCATAATTAACAGCGAAATAATGAGCAAATTATGCAATAGAAAAATATGTTTCTGTGCTCACTAACTTATATCATAAAACATATAATGTTATTTACATATTGATGGAACTGTGAACCAAAATTTTTATTTTTCTGTGAGATTTTTATTTTTTGATGCCGTAAACACACAAAGCGATCTTTTGAATGACTCTAACGAGTCAACTAAATGACTGTTTTATTAATTTATTTTAACTAATTGGCATAACTATAATTAAGTATTTAAGTTACTTTAATTAAGTGCTAATCATATTTTAAGCAAAATTTATAGCGTAGTTAGTTATGAGTAGAAGCTCTAGTTTCAATATTTCTTCTGACCTTCAGGTTTTTTTTTTGCCTGTTACGTATCCTTTAAGAAATTAATGGTGAATTAATGTTATGCGTTTTAATCGTTTATATTACAAAAATCTTTGATTCCAAAAAAATATAAAATTTTATGCTTTTTAATTCTTTTTTTAATAAAATTATTAACGGGAAAACGATATCACATAGTTTGTGACTTAATTGAATAAATTTGTATAATTTGTATTCTTTACCAGTATTGCGTCTTATATTACAGAAATTATATTTAAAACCTAAAAACGTTTAGTTATAAATGTAGGAATATGTCCATTAATCATTCGTTCGTTAAACATTGAATATTAACTAACTCGAAAGCTGACATATTGGATAGTATAAGATACGCGGTAAAATAACTTATATTTTTTAATGTGATTATTCTAAAATAATGTTTTTGGTTAAATTAAATCGGCAGACATATAATTTTATGCCAAAATTTGTTATGTGATGTAAAAAGTAAAAAGCAAAAATAAAACAAATAAAAACGCTAAGCTCAAGAAATACACGGAAGAGCGGACAGGACAGACTAAATTTCAAATTTCAAATATCAGGCACATTCAAAATATTATAAAAAACGTAGAGTGAGGTGAAAACAAAATAACATAAACAAAACAACTCAAAAGGCGTAAGTATATTCACACGTCAATATCAAAAAAATAAATAAATAATACGCGATTGCGTTGCGGTAACGCTGGATATAAATAAATGCATAACTATTATTTTTTATCAAAGTACCATTTGAATGATAAACTATAATGACTATCAAAGACAGAGCTTTGATGATAAAACTGTTTGCACAAAGCACTCCTTTGTTAACTGTTCATTAGCACTACATTTTAATTTGCTTTGCTGAGCATTAAAGACGAAATCAATTTTTATTTATTTTGGTGAGCATTCATGGTTTAAAGGGCTAAAACAGGTATCGCACACGTGTCCTAACTTTCTCACCCTAGATCTCAACAGATACCCATTTTTTCGCAAACACAAGCGTCACTTCTTTTTTTATCGCCTCATATCAATTGAGGCTTAAAATTATTCCAGGAGGAACTGTGCGACAACTGTTTTATTTTATTTCTTATTCCCCTTCTTCTTGCCGCAGAAGCAATGTTTGCGCTTTGGAATATGTTTTTCAGAATTATTTTTTTCGTCGAAAAAAATGAGTCATATCTAAAAATATCATACCTAATATACATGAAAATAATAATATTTATTATTATGTATTTTTGTAGGTAAAGATTTTCACAATGTTTTTATCGGCGCGTAGGAAATAAATTTATTCTACATAACGATATAGCCATGAGTACGCATTTTGCCAATAAAAAAATTATGGGTTATTAAAGTTTATAAACTTTTTTTTAAAGAAAAAAGAGTAATAAATATACAAATTATAACCGATAGGATCTGATAAAAAAAGATTTTTTTGCATTAATGATATCGTGATCTGATTTATATTTATTTATATCTAAATTGATATAATAATTATTATTATTTTTATGTCTATCGCCAATCTTAATAAATATTTTAAAATGATTTTCCATTGTCGATATCAATCTGTTTTTTGAACGATAATACTCATTTTCGTTACCATATGGTAATAAAATTTTTTCCAACAATTAGCAGTCCATAGCACTCGATAAAACACGTAAAAAAGGAATTACATGCGCTTTCCTGTGGCCATATCTCTATTAGTTATAGTCAGTTATAGATAGTTGACCTCTAAATGAATTGAAATAACCGTTAAATACGCATTCACCACAACAAACAAGAAGAAAAAGAGTTGGAAAAATCTAAATTGCAATAAAATAATCGGTAATAATAGTTCAGTGAATAATTAGCGAAGTCTTCCATTAAAAAATAAATAAATTTAAATATAAGGCTTCAAAAGGTTTTTTTTAATGCATTTGCTTTCTAATCTCATTAAACTTGATTTGCGTTCTTTTTTGTTGTTACCGTTTGTGATGTGGTGGTAATTTACTGTTTAAGAAGTTGTAATAAAAATATAACTGTTATTAAAGAACTTCTCAAAAAAATATACGCATCCATTTAATGATTTAACAAAATACATTTGCGGAAATAATAATTATTATCCTAATACTTTTTTCCAGTGGGTAAATATCTCTGTAATTATTTATTTTATGCGCATTTAATGACCACAGCATTGAGCAATAATCGTTGAATATTTTCGAGAAAATTTTTTCTCAACTTTTTTTTTGTTTTTGGTCTTTTTTCATTCGCTACGTTTTCTGTTCAGATATTTTTTTATCTCTTAATGAATTTTGCAGCGCAAATACCTTTTTCTTTTTCTTTTTGCGATTAATAATAATAATAATCAAAATCATAATCTATATTAAATCATTTCAATATAATTATAATTACAAAATTAAATTTTTTGCAACCCATGCTTTGGCAAAAAAAATTGTTATCAGCATTTTTTCGATTGAAAAGTATTTGTTGCATAATCTCGTATTAAAAAATAACAAAAAATTGAATGATGGATTAAATCCAGTTACATAACAGAAACGTTGCGTTATATACTTTTGGAGCGAAAAGCTAGTCGTCATAAGATTAGGCAATAAGTTATTTGGAAAATTTTTCACAGAAATCATATGCCATATGAAGCAGAACTTCCAGAAGCGAACTTTTGAAACGAGAAGAGAAAAAAATCATAATAAGCATGAGATCGTAATATGGACTATATTCAGCATTTCTGGTCTTTCTGGGCCGTCCTCTAATGTTATGGTTCGACAGACAACGAGAAGGATTCAAGAAGAAAGAGGCTTACCTGTTATACAAGTGTATTTACTGGTCTCTTCACAGTTAGTTACAAAAGTATAAACGGCATCGTATTATGAGTTGGGACAACGACTAGTAAACAGTGTGTACTTGAGGAGAGAAGAACTACATCGAAGCACAAGTCTATTTCGGAAATAGTGATATGCAGTTCAGTGATTCGATTGTCAATGTCGTAGATATTGACTATGACTTTAATTTATGAATTTCAAAAAGTTTCTACGGTTTAATTAAAACAAAAAAAGAGAGGTTCACTTTTATTTCTATTGTTTGTTATTTTTGTGTCCTCTGCTTCTTCTTTTGTGGAATAATAATAATCCTTTATTGGACACAAAAGAAAACGGTATGTAAAGCCATATTTAGTTTAATATTACTGAATTATGAGGTTTGGATAAAAAGCATCGCATTTTGCTAACAACAATGAGAATATATTTTTTATGGGGTTTATAAGTAATCTTTAAAGCGATGTTTTCCGTGATGTGTTTACCAATCTCTCTCTCCTCTCTCTCTCTCTAAATAGTTGGATAAGAGTAAGAAGTGTTAATGGCATTGTTGAAGACAAGGCCATTAGGTAACAATAACTTCCTCTTATAGAAAAGCTTAATGCTTAGGCTTTAATATTAACTTTTGCGCTATATATTAGTTGTAATATTTTATCTCTCTGTAGAACTTAATGCTCTCTACAATTTTCTTATCAAATCTGTTGCGTTTATTCTCTATGAAAAAAATTAATACAATACGAAATATATTTTATCAAATGCACATCAATTTTAAGCAACCTATTGTTTACTTAAGTGCTAACCTTTTCAAAATTTAAATATTAGTATAATTAGAATAATATGTGGAAAAGATTTAAGCCATTTGAAGATTTTTGTAAAATGCTTTGTAAAGTCAAATTTCAATATTCTTAATTGTAGTAATTTTTTGTAACAAAAAAATCATTTTATTATTTAATCCAACTAATTAATCAGATTAGAGTATACTAAGTAAAATTATTTATACACTCTGCACCATAATGTATATGTGGTGAACACTTTTCTCGTCAGTGTTTTGAAATAAAAAAAACTTTTTTTATTGAAAACTGTTGTACCGAAAATCCGTGTATCGGTATATTAAATAGATTTTATCGACGCACTGACTTTGATGAATGCTAAAATACCTTATTTTCAAAGAAAAATTCCAATTTATTTCATCGCACGCACATATATTTACACTCACAACAAAAAAGTCGCCAAAAAAATTTGTTAGCAAAAAAAATTTCTTCTACTCTTTTCATTGAGGAACCCTTTTTTGCTTGGAACCCTTCATTGTACTAATAATTGCTATTAAAAATATTTATAAATATATTTTTATTTAACAATTTAATTTTCCCTCATTTTAGACTAAAATAGGCAAAATTATTTTTTTCCATGCAATTTTATATAAAGAGTAAGCTAAATATTTCTGAAATGACTTATTCTGCTATAAAAAATGAAGTTTAATGTTTATTCGCAAAAGGTTTATGGGAATACTAAAGAAAAATTTTAATGTGCATATTTAAAAATAGTCTTTTATTTCTTTTAAATAAACGAAGACAAGAATGCAGGTGTAAGACAATAAAATAAAGAATGAATACATTTTTCTAACTCAATTTTATTTTATTAAGAACTTCCTTTATTTATTTTTTTGCTCAATATTTTAATTGTTGACTATTTAAGTTTATAAATATTTAATTCTCACACAAATTAAACTCAAAAGAACAACTATTTTAATCAGGTTTTCCGTAACGGCTAGTTTAAAAATCAATTTTTCATATATAAGTTAACTCTAATGATTTGTGTACTTTAGTTTTACAACTAATATATTAAGTTTTGCATTTTTTTGTAAATGTCTTAACCGCCAGAATTTCCCGATTATATTGACGTTTATGGTGTTTTTAACAATAAGAAATTATAATTATCGCGAATTAAGTTTTTAATTACATCTCTCGCTGTTGAAACATTTCTATAATAATTAAATTGACAAATTTAACCCGCATTAGCAATAAATATAATTTATCGGAATAAAAATATCAATCAGAAATTTTTCTCATGGCTTATGTTGTTGTGTTTAAAAGCATTTAAAATCTCTTTTATTTTAAGCTTATTATCAAAATGTCATTATAAAAGGCTTATATTGTGATTGAAAAATCTTAAATTTCATAGTAAACATAGTTTATTATTAATATTCGATAAATTTTTCGCTAAATATTTATTGCCAAACATAAACCTTATAAACACTTTTCAAATTTCAAATGCGATAATTTTTTTTGTTTCTTTATTCATCTTTATCTCTCACTAGTAATGATATCACGACATTCCCACTTTTGGGCGGCGAACGATATCAGTGGAAACTCATTAATTTTAGCGTAAAAAATAGTCTCAAAATGATAAATACATATATATTACCAACGATTTATTGATCAAATATCTATCAGCAAATTTAGCGTTTAAAAAAATGTTTCCAACTCTTTCGCTTAATCTTTTGGTAATAAATTATTTTCTAATAAATAAGATTTTTTGCTTTTTTCTACAATTTTATTTCAATCTCCTATTTCTCAATCTCTGTCTTTCGATTCATTTAATCCTTCACTCTGCGATGTCTGGAGAAAAATGAGCTATAATTTTGCTGTTTTTGTTCCTACGAAATCGATTTAAACGAAATATTTGTGACACTAAATAATTTCTTTCTCATTCTTCACTCCGATCGAAGTTAGAAGCAATAAAATAATTAATTTTAAATTCCTTTCATTCTTAGCATATTAATGATAGAATTTTATCATTACTTTTTTTCTTAAAAAAACAAATAAAAAAATTAGTTTATTTTAAGATTCATTTATAGGAAAAATGAGATAAGCAAACATGCAATATTTAAATTTTTATTAATTTATAAATTATTATTTAATATTCCAGACAGATATAGATTAATAATATCGAATTCATTAAATCGGCATTAATTTTCTCCTGCTAAATAGTAAATGCTAATTTTTTTCTAAAATAAATCTTTTTTAACATGCATTAAATATTCGATGGGAATATTGCCGACTTCGATCGGTTCATCGTAGTGTGAATTATTTGATCGCGATAAAACAAATGAGGTTTTTTTTACTGGTTATTAGGATCCAAATATCGATAATAATAATTGTTTCCTTTGCTTTACGATAATTTGTTTTTCTATTATTTCAAATTTTGGGTTAATTTTTATCCAACTGTAAAAAAACCTTTGAAAAATGATATGCAATTGTATAAAAATAATCTAGAGTTAAGTATCGCTATTTTTGTTTTTATTCTTCATTACTAAAGCTAGAAATAACTATTTAATACATGATTAAGTTTCAGATATTCAAATTTTATATCACTTATTAAACCCTATGAATTTGAGAGAATATAATAATTGCAACATTACTAAAATTTCCGGGCTCTAGTTATCTCGGAATAAGTTCATATGGTCAAACGTGAACCAGTTTTGTCACTTTTCTGTTTTAGGATTGTAAAAGGGAATTTTCACAATAAAAAAGCACTAAAACATTAAAGCATTAAACTTTTATTTTATATGATTTTTTTATTTTATCACTTTTCGCACTTCAGTCGGAGAGGGCTTTAAATTTTATTTTGGATTTATTTGATTTTTTTAATTGTAAAATTTTTTTGGATAATTATTTTTTTAATGTTCGGCTAATTATAAATTAATCAAATGCCAATTTAAATTCAATAATTTTTACCATAATTTTGTCTTAAATTAATTATTTAGATAATAACCTGATCATTAATACATATATATAGTTCACTTTGGATTTGATTTAGCTCATGCATTTGATATGTCTGTCCGTAAGTTGTCAGACTGTCCGCCTTGCTGACCTTCTGTCCGTCCGTTATTATGCCTCAGAGCGCTTAATAGATAGTACTGTAGTTATAAACATTCAAATCAGAAATTTTAGTTATTGAAAGAAGGAAGCGAACGACTTCTGCTTCTGGAGTCACTGTACTAAATTTCAAAATGAACTTGAAATGAATGCAATTCTTATTTATTAATATTCAATTTAAATATAATGTCTATCTATAATTAAAAACTTAATTATTGATTTAACAAAATTACTAAACTATATTAGCTTTAAATATCTAAAATAAACGTTTGAAACATTATAAAAATTCAATTAACTTTAAATCTATATAACCGTTAATAAATATTGACTAAATATTTTTATGTTTTTCTTCAACATATTTCAGAATTACTGATTATAGTTTATTTATATCATTTGAATTACTCGTCTCAGTTTGTCAGTTTGAGTCTTACAACTTTGTACACGCTATATTTAACCCTTTTTTTGCTTTTTCACTGAAATATTCGTATCCTTAAACATAATACTCACCGAAACATAAATATATATAATTAATTAATGGCAGTTTAGGCCAATTTCTAACTCAAAACGGTTTAAAATATTTTTGATACCTTTTGAAACCTTTATCCATATATATGTCGTTTTTAATTTAAGTAAAAATGAAGAATAGTAAGCTCATGATTGATGCGCTTCGTATATAAATACATAAATACCTTTTCCACCAAACAAAAAATAATAATAAATATGCTGTATTGTTGAATATACCGGTTAGAGTTAAGATGGTTAAAGTTTTTAGCCGAAAAAAAAGGTTTAGCAAAACCCGAACCGAGAGAAGTAATTATGTGAATAACGTATCGGTTTAGTCGCATATTTATGTGTAAATGTTACAAGAAACCAGCGAAACAAAAAATTAATAAGGAAACACTTTATGCATTAAATATTTAAAATATTGAACGATGACTATAAGAAAAATAAAAACAGAAAAAAGTTAGAATACACTCAATTTAACTCTCGATTTTAGCTATAGAATTATTATGTTTTCCCTGCATCATATCGTTATCGCCATATAAAGATGGCGTAAGTTGTAAGTGTGATAAGATCTATTGAACCGAGTTTTAGATGAGATAATGCTCTAAAATGTGGGTAATGTATATTGTTATAGTACCACCAAAATTTAGTGTATAAAACCGGCCAAATAGTAATCACGGAATACTTCACACACATCTTATTTTTAATTTATGACAATAGAATAACGATTATTTAAGGACGGCCAGAGTTGAGCTTTTAACACCAGAGTAGTAGATCGTTAAAAATTTTCTGTCTCGAATCTGTCCGACAGGCTAGCATGACAAATCCGAGCCCGACAACTTTAAGGCCAGCTCTAATCACAATTTGGTGGGTTTTATACACTAAATTTTGGTAGTATTATAACAATATACATAACCCACATTTTAGAGTAGACTAGTAAATCGATGGCGATTTTGGAACCCGACCCGACCCGTACCCGACAGGTTTGAACCCGACTCGACCCGTACCCGTCTTGTTTGAACCCGGCCCGACCAGACAAACATGACGGGTACCCGAACCCGACCCGAGCATCCATCTCAAGCAAATCTCAATAATTTATAGCAAAAAAATACCACATAATTTAAATATTGTAGTAGTTTTACAACTAATAATTGTTATTTAGTCATAAATAAAGTTTTATTTTTAAAAATGGCAAAAGTTTTACTAAATTTACATTCATATCTTTGTATTTTTTTATGAAGTCGGGTTTTGTAAGAAAAACTTTAAAACCCGACCCGAACCCGACATTCGGGTACCCGTTTACTAGTCTATTTTAGAGCATTATCGCGTCTAAAACTCGATAGATCTTATCACACTTACAACTTACGCCATCTTTAGAACACGATAACGATATGACTCAGGAAAACATTTTGATTTTATAGTTAAAACGAGAGTTGAAATAAGCATATTCTACGAAAAAGAAATTAAATTTAGAAACAAATATTTAAATGTTAGTAAGAATAAGTTAAAACGCAAACTTTTTCTGAAAATGCGATGCATTATTAAAACAGGAACTGTGTTGTGTGCCTACGCATACATACATGCATACGTAATCTTTTAGAATCTTTGCTCATAAGAATTTTAAATCTTAGTGAAATGAATTGTTTATAAACAACGACACTTCAAGATTGTTATTATTAGATGGAATTATGTACATTTTTTTATATTTTAACGTTAACATACAGTTATTAATTTGATGCTAAACAAATTTTAAAATAATTTATCAAATAAAAAACACTGAAAATAAAACTTTAAAAATTTAGAAATTCGTAATGCGTTTACAAAAAATAATATATAAATGCTAAGTATTCGTATTTACATGTTAAACTTATACGGTAGTAGTTTATAGTCTCAATACTTGACATTTTACATCGCTGTCATTTTTTTGTTCGTTGCGAACTGATTGCTAGACATTAGAAAAACTATTTATATTACTCCGTATTACAAAATACACTTGTTTTATGTTATGTGATAAAAAAGATTTCCTGTTTTTTACTATATATTTTAGCTCACATTCTTTAAATAATTGTCTAACTCGTAAGTTTTATCGTGTCTGTGTGTTCATCATTTACCGATGTCTTGTGTCCGTAAATCATTTGTCTGGTGTTTGATTGAAATAGAAAGTATAGCAATTTAGGGAAAAAACTCCCTAAAAAAATAAATAAAAACAAAACGAGCTCACAAAGTGTTAACACTTGTTTTACGTTCAGTATACTTTCGGAACAAAAATATTTCAAGCAACAATTAAGCATTTATTGTAAGCAGAATTGAGAACTACGACACTTGAGTTACTTACTTTCTACTTACAGCGCTTAAAGCGCTTTTTAATTTTTTTCATTAAGTTTATTTGTATGGAAGCTTTCCTCGGGGTTTAAACAATTATAAATAAGAGATCTCATTGCATTGAATTTTAACAATAGGCAGTCAGTTTAGCAGAACACAACTCGAGCATCACTCGACTGACCAGTCAAGCTTGAGTTTCACGCAATTTTTTGTTCTGACTGTTAATTTAATCAAATTTGTCCAATGACTTTAATTCGCCTTAATTTAATGATTCTAACTGACTGTTAATTTAATCAAATTTGTCCAATGACTTATAATTCGCTTTAATTTAATGATTCTAACTGATGGTGCGGTACTGTTATTTCACCCCTATATATAAATACAATAATCGCTTTAAGATCGGAAAAAGGCATATCCTTTATGATTATCACTGGGTATTGGCTGCTGGAATGAAACTGT
>JAQIXJ010001380.1:0-21155 GCA_034700185.1 Phthiracarus laevigatus
GAGGCAATATGAGGTAACACTTTGACACTGAAGTGTCTAATGATTTGGATTCTGGCCATTTTCATAATGACTCTGATTGTGGAGAATACGCTGTTTCCAGATTTGTCGACGATAGTGGACATCCTCTCTTGATATCTGGGCAACATTCAAATACATTAAACAATTTCTGAAACAAAAATAAGTATAGATATTTCTCAATAATGCTTGGTTTTTTAATTTTGCTTAATTTTACTTTTAATTCTCCTTTTTTCGGATGTTTTACATAGTAATCAGCAGTGCCCCGATTTTCCGCGTACTCTTTGTATTGCGATATCACGCAAAGAATAGAATATACCTGTTCATCAGCAAAAAAAGAAGGAAAAATGTTCTGAAAATGTAATTTGTGGGCGAATTTTTTTTAAACATACGTTAAACGCGACGTTAGATATCTATTACGTATAGTGTTGTGGTATCTTTCTACTGTTTTTTGCTTATTTTTTTCTTTGGGGAAAGAGAGTGAGAGAAAAAATTAATTGTATTTTTTAGAATAGGTTATTAATCACTCAGTTTATGAAATTTAAAACTGCAGCAGAATTTTTTTATCAAAGCAGTATTTATCAAACTATAATGTATTCTTTTGAAAGACAATATAATAATGTATTGCCGATAATACTACTTAATATATGCTCACCAAAAAAGTAAAAAGTAAATGTCATTATTTTATTATGTCTTTTAGGATAAATCTTTTATTTAATATTAATTAATATAAAGGTTGTAAAAATAAATATTTTTTAAAAACAAGTTTTATGGGAATAATAAATTTTTGTGCGTTTTCAATAAATATTCGGTCTCCAGAGTCGCACACTTCATTGCACTAATATTCGTAGTGCTTATAAATTTCATTTAGAATACAAATGACTACTTATAAGCACACTTTGGGTAACTTACTTCGGAAAAGAGCACAAAGTTGGCGAACATTATATCCATACAACTAGTTATGGATACGTATTAGAATTGATCCATGGTATTAGAAGTTTTTTACTTTCCTAGAGATAATAAAAGTTTCGATTCAAAAAGTGTTCAACAATATAACAGATAATTCCTCCATTTTTATTCTACAAAATGTTGTTTTATTTGTTCTTACCACACATAAGCCAACATTTAGAAACACTGACATTATCACACAAAATATCTATAATATTATCATTACTGAAGATAATATGATAAACACTAGAATATTGAGTTTTAAAAAATTAACAATTTTTAAGTCAAGCTTAGGTTTGGTAATTCGTTTGTTTGTTCTTATGTAAACAATAAGTAAACCGTTGATAAAATCCATCAACTTTTAGTCTAAAAATCTATAATTTACATTTGTTCCTGTTATAGAAGATTATCTGTCATTGGCTGACAAACCACTTTAAACTTTTTCAACGAAAATACTAAATTTCAAACTAATAAAAATAATTTTGAAAATCATTTATAGAAGTAGTACATGTATACGCCGGTAATAATAATAATGGCTGCCATCTGTCTGACGTTATGTTGCTCTTATTGACGTGTGATGCATTTGATCACAAGTCAATTTTAGTATTTTAAAAATGCATGTTTTTAATTAATTTAATATAGAATTAATTAAAATTTTAAAATAGTACTAAAACTATAAAAATATTATTTTTTGAATAATTTTTGAAAAAGTGGGTAAAATTAAAAAATTAAGTCTAGATAACTGTTATTGCGTTACATTCAAAGTTAATGACAGCATGCAACTTTTCAAAGCAATATAAAAAGTTCTAACAAGCGCAACATTATCAGATGTAAAGAAGTGGCTGAATAGCCAATTTACATATGCACTACATAGAAACGCAAGGAAAACTTTTTCTCGAAACAAAATTATTGTTAATAAAATAGATCAGCAATGGGAAGCAGATTTAGTAGATTTGAAAGAATATTCTAAAGAAAATGACAACATAACCTATGTTACAACAGTTATTTACTCGTTTTCAGTTTGCATTCGTGGAAGTTTTAAAGCAAAAAAGAGCACAAAACGTTATGAAAGCTATTAAAAATATTTTTAAAGTTCGAAAATGCATTTATTTGAGAACAGATGAAGGTACATAATTCTGTAATAAAGTGTTTCAAAATTTTTTAAAATCAGTAGAAGTTAGACATTTTACTAGTAGTTATGATGATATAAAGTGCGCAATAGTTGAGCGATTTAACAGAACATTAAAATCTAAAATGTTTAATTATTTTAAATCAAAAGGAAACCGACGCTATGTCGATGTCTTGCAAAGCATAGTAATAAGTTATAATAACTCTAAACATCGAACAAAAAAAATGGCGCCATCAAAGGTAAAAAAGTTCTTGAGAAGCAAATATTTAAAGCTATGTACGGTCAAATTAACTTAATTGACTTGTTTAAGATTCAAACAAAAGACTCAAAAATAAAATCAATGAATATGGGTGATCAAGTGAGGCGGAAATATCCAAAAAGCCATTTGATAAAGGATATTATCCTACATATGGCGATAAAATATACACAGTTACCAAAACTATAAAAGGCAATAAAAAGTTACTATTCAAAATTAAAGACGAAAAAGGAAATTTAATACCACAAAGGCTTTATTCTGAAGAGTTGCAAAAAGTTGATCCATCATTAAATCGAGTTGAAGAGTTTTTTAAAACAAGATCTCGTAAAGGAATTTTTTGTGAAGTGGCTCAATCATCCACCAGAGTGTAATTCTTGGGTTACGTGTATTAAAAAGTTAACATAACCTAACGTAACCTAAATAACCTAACTTACAATTAAATTTCAGGGTGTTTGTAAAGCTGAATTGATTTTATTTAGTGTTCAGGTTATGTTAATATTTGTAGTATTTGAAATTAGAAATAGGGAATCAAAATCTATGGACTGTTACATTATGCCAAATCCAAAAATAAAAATAAATGATGGCGCAATCAAAGAAAAACATGATGACTCACAATCACTATAGAAACAATATTTCTTACTAGATGGCAATCTTAATAAGAAAATGTTTATTGCGCAAGTGAAGCCCTCAAAACATAGTATAAAAAGAGGTTACATGTTTGGTTTTGAGTCTCGCGTGCCGGCACACGCAAACACCGTACAGAAACAGCTTTTTTCAGCTATTAGTTCAATTGATTGCGCTATTGACGAACAACTGATAATATCAGCGCAACAAAGTGATCAGTTTTGTTATAGATTTATTACACAATTGAATTCAAAAAATAAAGTTTTTAAAAAGATAGCAAATAAATTCAAAATTGATGAACTTAATCGCTTATTTCATAAGCGCAGACACTTATCTTAAATTTTTAAATATTTTCAGTTGGTTATCCCTTAGAGCTTAGTGCCAACAATTTTGTATGAATATCATTATAATTCATGACACGCTGGTTATGATAAATGTGAAAAAATCATAAACGAAAAGTATTAGTGGCAATACAGGAGTAATGAGGTACGCGTTTACACACAAATATGCATAACGTGTCAAAAATAGAAGATACGATCGCAGAAAAGTTACGGATCGGGAAATATTTGTCCTGTATCTCTGGAACCATTCGAGACTGTCAATCTGTACTGCTTTGGACCGTGTCCAAAGACAATCAAAGGCAACATTTATGTTGTAACGCTTCCAGATCGCTTAACACGTTACACGTGCGCTGAAACAATAAAGAATCAAAAAGCTGAAACAATCATCGAATTTAGTGAGGCAATATCAGCAAAATATTTTCTCCCAAAGAACCTCATTACTGACAGACACGCAATTTTTTTGTCGAAGATTTTTCAGGAATATTGTGCACGTGACGGAATTTGCCACAAACATACCACTTCCTTCTCTCCGACCTAGGATGGTCTTGCGGAAAATTCCAACTATAAAATTAAATAAAAATTGCGTCTCATCTAACGAGAAAGATAAAGATTATCATCTCGTATTATCGATCGCTTAATTTAGTTAAAGAAAATCTA
Organism: Phthiracarus laevigatus; assembly: GCA_034700185.1. Classification (NCBI taxonomy): domain Eukaryota; kingdom Metazoa; phylum Arthropoda; class Arachnida; order Sarcoptiformes; family Phthiracaridae; genus Phthiracarus; species Phthiracarus laevigatus. The sequence goes on from JAQIXJ010001380.1 coordinate 3,971, forward strand.
TTTAATGTAAAAGACTATGTCACGCGGAAACTACGTGACAAACTGGAACATTTTAGAAATCAAAATGTGCCGCAAGTTTTACTCGATAACGTGGTAGCGCTTATGTTAATATATCACCGTACGAACGCGTCGTTTTCTGTAATACTTCGGTATTCGTGCGAAAAGCTATAAACTTAGTTGACGCAGTCCTCCGCAAACGGAAAGTAACAGACGAAGCGTAACTCGTTATATTTTTTGATGTTGAACTCACGAGCCTGAAGCGTATGTTCAATCTTGTTTTTCGAGACATTAATTCAACCAGACATAGACGCTCATCAGTTTATGATTTGTTCTAGGATGCATTACTTTCTTATCTGACAACTAAAGACAAACGTGGAATTAAACTGAATCACGTGGTTATGCGTATAGTTATGGCACTGGTTTCACTTGAATACGTCGGTCGCGTAATGTGATCATGGAAAACGTCTGTTTATGCCGTACTAGATAAGGAAATGCGTATTTATAAACTCTTAACCATTAAGGATTTTATTCTTCATTTTGAGAATATTGAGGTCGATTTTGGCAGATCGTTGTGCGCTCAAGAAATTCCGGAAAGCCTCAATTAACATCCATATTAAGCCTATTGTTAGAGATTAATTGCATAATCCAGTGGACACATTTGGAAAGAAACAACACAAGACGCTGTTGGACATTAATGGCTGTGGTATGAAAAAGAATATGTTCGAACACAAAGAAATCGTGAATCATCACGAGTTCACATGTTTCAATGCTCTCTTCAAAACAGGAATTCATTCGAGTAAATTATCGAACTATGACATTGATGGCAAACTGATTGTTGAACAAGAAATAGATCTACAGATGTCTCAATCATCAGTGATGTCCCAATCATCAGATATCGAAATGCCGGATGTGTCTGAACCTGAAGATTTGACAGATGGGGCCGAAATATATAATTATGATAGTCAATCGCAAGAAACCGATACGGTTAAGCATTATGTTGACTATTTGGAGTCTAAAAACTATTAAGCGATTCCACGACTAAAGTTATTTTAATTATCGTTTTTAATATTTTTGAACAATCTTTGATTATAATTATATAACATGACACGCGATATCTCGACTAATAAGCTCAATATTTATAACTTTTAGTATAAACTTTTATGTTTTCCTTTATTGATCGGTGAGCCTTGATCTCAAATTATGTATTTTATTACTAATAGTTTTTTATTTTATTTCTTTTGTATTGAAATAAAACTGAATTTTTAGTTAGTCGTTGTTCATGCGTCTCGACAAACAGTCGCTAAGTTGATAAAAGGCTTATTTTGTATTTTTAATAAATAAATGTTTTTATTATGCGAAAAAAGCATTCAATAATTTTAATTAGTTTATTTTAATTAAAAAGCAAAATAAAAGTGCTTCAGTTGTGATAAAAACCGAATTCGTGCGATACAAGAGCTAGTCTTTAATCTCATTTTAATTGTTTGTCCTTTGTCCGAATCACTTGATACTCGTCAATCATTTTCATCATTAATTTAGTGGTTACTGAGCGCCGATCGACCAACGCGTTTGGCAGCCATCGGCACTTATCCAAAGAAGCTAATTTCACTTATAGTATGGTCGCGGCGGCTTTACGCTCTAAGCTGTACACCCCTACGAGCGACAATATGTACCGTTAGCGTTATTGGTTTGTTCTGCACGTTTCATATGTGATATTATATTTAATTATACTAACAATGGTAAGACCTACGAAGTTTTCTTTTAATATTTTCAAATATCAATTAAGAATTAGACTTAAGGATAACAGTATTCACTTACTACTAAATCTAGAAACAAGTTATCGATATTATATCTATCAAGCTAATTAATAATTTAGATAAATTATTGAAATACTGAGTGCGCGCTAGTCTTTTGAAAGTGTTTCTGTCTGTTCTTTGTGGAAATAAGTAAAGAAAGTACGTTTATGAAGCATTAAAATTCATTAAGTATAATTATGGATTTATGACTAAGCGAAGTAAAGTTATTGATTATTTCAAGAAGTGGAATAAAATAAAAATTACATTAAATTAATGAGTAAGTGATAATTTAAGGATATATTAATAAAGTCATTTGATTGGCTATTTAAAATTAATTGTGGGAGGCTTTCTAATTTTTGTCGAGTAAATAAATCAGGTTCTTGCTAAAACTTTTCATTATGATTCTACAAATTGGAAAGTATTGCATTCGTTTAAACATGCGTCTAGCATAGAAGGGAATTATAAAATGGCATGAGTTTCCAGATACCAAAATGATGATGGAAATCGTTTTGTTTATTTCGACATAAGAAATTACAACAATAAAAACAACGCTACTAAGAAGGGCGTTTGTCTTAAACTGGAAGAGTTTTCTTGATTTATTAAGCGAAAGCAACAAAAAAAAGTCTGGCAAACTAGAAGCCAATAACAGACAACTGATTATTAAATTTAGGACAGATGGATGCTTATAAACTTTGGTAACTTTTGCTAAGACCTCTATGTTTGCGCTTGAAGGTTATGAGCTTAATTCATTACTAAAACGATCGAAAGAAATACTATCAAAAATAAAATGTGTACCACAAATTCGAGTTAATCTTACAAATAAGCCAGCCATAATTTTTAAAAATGACGATAACTATGAGTCTGAAAGTGATGATGACAATCAAAAAACTAATAACGATGATGGCGATCAAAATTACATAAGCTTCAGTGACACTGACGAAGAAGGTTCTGAAGATATTGAAAATGACTAATATATAATGATTAAAATTGTAAACTTAACTATTTGTGCTAATTTAAACTGTAAACTTGATTTAATAAATATTGCTACAAATGTATGTAATGTCGAATATATAAATAAAATGAATTGTTTATCAATGAGAATAAGGCGTCCTTTTACTACATGTTTAATATTTAAAACTGGCAAAATTGTTTTAATTGGCGCTACTTCGCGCGAATCAGATAGAATTGCAATAAGAAAACTTGCATGAAAAATTCAAAAATTGGGTTATAATGTTAAGCTGGATAATATAAATGTTAAAAATTGTGTGGCGACACATGACTTTGGGTTTAAAGTTAATTTAGAAGATTTGTCGAGAAAAATGAACGAAAAAGGAACGAATGTGCCTGAAATATTTCCTGGAGTTAAATTTATTGCATCAAACAAGTGTCAAATGCGCATATTCAAATCAGGAAAGGCTTTTTTCACAGGAGTAACCAATGAAAAGGACTTTGATGTGGCTTTTGTTGAACTATTCTACTATATATTCGTTGCTTGAGAAAATCGCCAGTCATTCAAGTTTTGTCTCTTGAGCTGTCAACAACAAATCAAGTTCTTATTTCGCTATGGGAAAAGTAAACACCAAAACTGTTAACATTAAGAAGCAGAAGCCTCATAAATGTTCGCCGACTTGCATTCATAGCCGCCAAGAAGCAATTCCTATATTAAGTGTTTCGTCTGGTGTATACAGTAAAATTTTGTCGGATAAGAGAAAAGCGTTTCACCAGAACTTAATAAAAGAATTAGTTGATGAAATGTTGGACGTTAAAGGCAGACCAAAAGCTAAAAATAACTTTTAATATACTTATTGTTAAATTCAATGTAAATATATTTTCTTAATAATTAATAAAATGTTTTGAAATCTGTAATAAGTCTTACTTTATTTATTAGTCATATAAAATGACTTTAAACGTTGAGCTTACGATATTTCGTTCATTAAACGTTTTTAAGTAAATAGTATTTATAAAAAGGCAAGGTCTTGAGAAATTGTTCATTTGCAAACTAGCAAGCGTACCGAAAGGTTTAAATATAAAAATTGTAGTTCAATCATTATAATGTCATCTATGAATGTCTTAGTTGAAGTGTGTGATATGATTGGTTTATCTGAAGTTTATAGCAAAACCATCAAATCTAATGGTATATTTGAAGAAATAATTAAAGTATATTACAAACCTCCTGTCAAAGCTAGTGAAAAAATGATTGGTTTTGATAAATCGTTCAACTATTTTGTTGACATTCGACTTTGGATTGATGGGACGGCAACAGAGTTCGGCGGCCGAATGCGTTATTGGAAGTTCGATTACCTGATACAAAGAGGAGATGGTTTAAATGGAATTAAATGTTATAAGAGTGGTACTGACAAAATGGCGTATTATATTAAGTTAGAAAAAATACAATGTATGGCGGTCGATATATTTGTAGAACAACTCGTATATGGATTTAAAGAAAGATGCAAAAAACAAAAACCAATTGAATCAGATGATGAATCTGATGGGCAGGATATTATCGATTGGTTTTAATAATTTGAATTGTTAGACATGTTTAAAATGAATTTACCTAAATCTGTAAATAGTATTAAATGTTCTAAATAAAAATTATTTTAAAATCATATGCTTGGGTTATTTTATTTCACTCATAAATTTTGAGTTTGTTCGGGTAAGTCGGTGTAAATTTTGGGAACGTCGTGTAAGGTTCGGGTAATTTTCTTGAGGGTCGGATAATGTTTGGGGAGTGTTCGGGTAAGTCCGGGTAAATTTTGGGAACTTCGGGTAAGGTTCGGGTAATTTTCTAGTGGGTCGGGTAATGTCTGGGGAGTGTTCGGGTAAGTCCGGGTAAATTTTTGGAACGTCGGGTAAGGTTCGGGTAATTTTCTAGTGGGTCGGGTAATGTTTGGGGACGGTTCGGGTAAGTCGGGTAATGTCTGGGGAGTGTTCGGGTAATTTATTAGTGGGTCGGGTAATGTTTGGGGACGGTTCGGGTAAGTCCGGGGAGTGTTCGGGTTAGTCTGGGAATTTTTTGGGAACGTCGGGTAAGGTTCGGGTAATTTTCTAGTGGGTCGGGTAATGTCTGGGGAGTGTTCGGGTAAGTCCGGGTAAATTTTGGGAACGTCGGGTAAGGTTCGGGTAATTTTCTAGTGGGTCGGGTAATGTCTGGGGAGTGTTCGGGTAATTTTTTAGTGGGTCGGGTAATGTTTGGGGACGGTTCGGGTAAGTCGGGTAATGTCTGGGGAGTGTTCGGGTAATTTTTTAGTGGGTCGGGTAATGTTTGGGGACGGTTCGGTTAAGTCCGGGGAGTGTTCGGGTTAGTCTGGGAATTTTTTGGGAGGGTCGGGTAATGTCTCGGGAGGGTTGAGTTAAGTCCGGGGAGGTCGGGTAATGTTTGGGGAGTGTCAGGGTAATGTCCGGGATGAGTTTGGGATTGTCGGTTAATGTCGGGTGAGTTCGGTTATGTCGGTTAATGTCGGGTGAGTTCGGTTATGTCTGGGATGGCTATAAATAAATATTAGAAATATAATACTTTTTTTAAAAATAATTTTATTTAAAATACTTTTATTAAAATGAAATGGTATTATTTAAGAATGAATGATATTCTAGCTGCTAGATTCACATCGGATTTCTTCTGAGCCAATTTGCTGGTGCGCCGTAAAATGTTTTCCCTTTGTTTGCTAGAGCACGTTTTACATTATCTTCATATTTCGCAACAGTTTCTTCTCTTCTTTGTTTTTTGTTTATGTCGGGTCTTATAATCGGAGGCTGGCATTCTATTAGTATCGGTAGTGTCGGCGGTGGAGTATGTAACGCTTCTTCTTCTGCAATTAATGCGTCATTGATTTTGGCAGACGCTTCCAGATGTTTATTTTTACGCTTATTTCTTTTACGCAATTTCGCGTAATATTTTTGTTTGTCATTATGGGTCCAATTGGACATATCAACAGTAGTATTCTTCACTTCCTCTCTTTGAGCTGAATCCAATGATATAAAGTTTATTTCTTTAGGCTTTGGTGCGTTGGCGATTAGATTTTCTATTTCGCTTGCAGGGTCTATTTCTTTTTCATTAATCGATATTTCGGTATTTTCCACTTTGCGCTTACGAGGACAATCAATATAATCTAACGCGATAGCAATTGTAGTCGTCTTTTTCCCATTCTTCGTTGCAAACTTCATGTTTTTCGCAAACTTGAATTCCGGTCTTTTCTTTAATGGAATTTTATAATTGCTTAGATTAACGTTGTGATGAATCTGTCGATTTCCATGTTTTAATTGTGGTGTAAAATTTCCATCTGCTCCAATATGTATTAGCGGTTCTTCGATTTCAAATTCTTGTATTCGATTCTTCTCCAAAACAATCAATTCGTCGAGTGGTCTTGAATAGCGCTTTGAATCCATGATTAAATTCGAGACACGTTTAAACAACATACAGATTTTTAAAAATTTGTTTTGAAATTAATGCTGGCTTTGTTTGTAACACAAGCATGCACTTTAAATTCAAAATGGATGAGTATACGTCACATAAACATACACACACAAACACTGCACTTCACACAAATAACGACGCCATTATTATTATTATTTGAGTATACATGTACTACTATCGTATATAAGTCAACCCAGTTCCGAACCAATACATGTTCTTATTTATTTTATATCAACACTTTTGAATTTATTAATTTGGATACAGCTCAAGATTTTGCGTCTTAAGAAAAAAGTATATTTTGGGTTTATTTTGGATACGCAGGACATGATTCGAACGATTATTGTATACCCGACGGATAGTATTAAAAATCTTCAAAACATAATTTATATATAACGTCATATTCTCTGTTTACATTGCCTACAATTGTTTAAATTGATATCATACAAATATAGTTCAAAAGCGAATCGTGTATTTATAAATTATAGGGTAAACAAAATAATTGTTGACGTCATAAATGCAGGCGACGAGATAGAAACATTAGCGCGTATGACGTTTGCGTATGACGTATACGCATGTTAGTTAACATTTCTATCTCGTCAACTGCTTCTATGGTTGACGACAAGACAATAAACTCTCAGTTATATGAAACTAAATAAATTATTTATTGAAATGACTTACTTAACAAATTTCCGAAAAATAGCAAAGGAAATGGTCCTTTCGGGTATTTTTGGACTTTTGAGTAAATTTCATGAATATATTTAATAAGACAAACTGTTTTTGCAATAAATAATGTATATATTACTGTTGTATCCATTTAAATCTAATAACCTTCACTTTAAAAAACGTATTGAAAAAACATATGTTATAATTATTAGCACAAATTATTACGTCTTTATAGCCGTTCAGCTTTTAATTTATATTTTGCAATATTTACGTTTTTAAATTGTTATATATAACAATATTAAAACACTATTGTAAGATAAAAATTTAAAGAAATAAAGCCGGTGTTCTATATAACGGTCCTTATTTAATCACTTAAAAATACTTTTAAAAAAGTATCACTATTGGGTATAGTAACTGATTCTTTGTTAGTAATTTGTGAATTTTTATTAACAAATTGCCTTGATATTTATTTTTTTACAAATAATATTTTCATTTTTAGCTCATTTTGTTTAAGTCGAGTTAAATCACCTGTCATTATTTCCTTCAGAAGACTTAATTTTGATTATTTTCGATTTTATAATCAATTTTTCATGATATTGCAAAATTGCATTGTTTTGAAATTTTTTTGACTATGACTTAATTGTTTAGTAATTGTTTAATATAACTATTTAAAATTCAGTTGTAAAATAATGTAAATTTTTTGAAAAATTTATTTGCATTTTAAAAAGCATTGTTGCAAAACAACTTGAAAGAACATTTACTAAAATCTGCTTCAGTAATGATTCAGACTTCTTATAGTGAAAATTAACTTTTTGTAATGTAAGTCGTAATTTTTCATTTCATTTTTAATTATTCATTTATAGAAATAAATATTATAAAAATAGTTGTAAGTTCTTTGAAAAAATTTAAGTGCATTATTATTTATAATTTTTCAATAATACTTGAGAGACAATTTACGAAAATCAGGGAAATACTGAAATTAACGACTTTGGGTAATAGTTTTGACCATTCGTGCTCTTGGTTGTCTAAAGATGCCATTCGAATACCTTTTACATTTGTGTAGTTAACTTTTTTATTAAGTTCTTTAGTTTGTGAACGATGAGTCCTAGTAAAACTTTGTTTGATAGCGTATTCTTCCAGAAAACGTCTAATTAATCTACTTTTAAAGTTAGTACCATTGTCTGTAAATAATATTTTTTGTTTTAACTTTGTTCTATCTGGACTTAGCATTTCGATTATGGCTTGCGTTGATTTAGTTCGTTTGATTTTGCCCAAACATGATGTGAGTGGTGATCAATTAATACTTAAATGTATTTTGCATTTATAGCTTTAGCCAAAGTTCCCATTACAACAGTATCTATGCCTCTTACTCAAATGTACTATCAGGAGTTGACAATTGAGTAAGTGCACCGTACGTTAGATGGTTAAATGGCTTAAATAATTGACAAGATTTACAAGTTTTAATATGTAGTTTGATATCTGTAATCATTTTCTTCCAATAATACAAATGACCTATTTGTTTAAGTGATAGCTTTATGCCTGGATGTCCTGATTTCTCATGATGAATATTCATAAATTCAAAAAGATATTCTGAAGGAATGACTGCTTGATAAGAATTTTTGAAACTTTTACACATAATCCTATCTTTTAAAACGAATCATTATTTAATATTTAAGTCTGTATTTGTTTGCCATTGTTTAGTTACACCTGATGATAACGATTCGATTTTAAATTCAGTAGATATTTGTGTTGTTTCAAATGTTGTTTGAAATAATGCATAGACATGCTCCAATCGTGATCCAGGACGATAAATCACTTTGAATGTATATTGTCACAATGTATTAGACTATCTATAAAATCGACTATTGCTATCTTTAAAATTCATTAATCATACAAAGGCTTTATGATCAGTGATGACAGTAAAGTTTGTTCCATCCAAATATAAGTTGAAATATTCAATTGAATTTACTGATAATAGACATTCTAATTCAGTTGTTGAATACCTTGATTCGGCATCTTTTAATCGACGACTGAAAAAATCTATTGGATTTATAGGTTGAAAATTCTAGATACACCAATAATGTTTGCATCCGTATGCAATTTAAAAGATAACTTTGGCTCAAACATTTTAAGAACTGGTTCAGAACTCAAGTCATTCTTAAGAACTGTGAGACTAATTTCGTGTTCTTTTCCCCAAAATTATGGTATTTCTTTAAGAATTAAGTAATTCAGTGGAGCTGCTTTCACAGAAAAGTGTAACATGAATTTGCGATTGAATCACACTAACACTATCACTCGATGGAACTCACCTTTGTTAGGTGGCTGCGGATGATCTACTATCGCTTTAATTTTTACTAACTATGGTTTGATACGTTTTATGTTGTTATATTGGCTGGTCGAATCATGATTAAAAGTAAAGTACGGATTATTGTTTTGCCTAACACGGATTAATGATTGAAAATTAGTAAAATGTAATGTGTTAATTTTAACACTTGCTTATGCTTTCTATTGCTTAAACTTGTGTTTGTTGGTTATTGATCCAAATGAGTTCGCAGATAAATGCTTCAAAGATTAATTGAAAATTGTTTTGTTATTTAGGTCGATCGACATTGGAACATGTTTACCAATATTAACGCTCAATAGTAATGTTTATAATGAATTTTCGTTATATGACTACATCAAAATTCTATATAACATTGTCTTATTCTATAGGTAACGATACTCTATCGACTGACTTAACTTTCCCATATGATGTATCAATTCCCGTTTTATCCTTATAATTAATTTACAAATTAAAATTTTTAGCTGTTTCAATACTAAATATATTTGCATTTTAATATGCATCTAAAACATTGTTATACTAAATTCCATTTATTTTGACAGGAATTTAAATAAATTTATTTAATGAATGCTCGTAAGCTGTGCTGTTTACTGATTGTTGTAACTTGTGATACTTCGCGAGTGACTGACTTGTCTTCACTAGTTTTAGAATTATTTGTTTAAGCGTATAGTCTGGACATTCATTGTGTCAATGATATGGATAAGCTATTCCACTATTTTTACAAATAAATCATGGTTTTGGAAGTTTGCGTTTTGATTTACTAGTACTCGGTGTACTCTTATTATCATAGCTTGTTTTAGAACTGGATATCTTATCTCAATTTTCTATAATGCAATTAGATGTATGTTTGGGATATGAAATGGATTTCTTATCTGTTATTGCTGCCTCATTTGATTATCTGCTTTAGCTCTCGATGCTATTTGCAGATATGACAGATATGATATCAACTTAGTAGCCTTAACTATCTCTTCTAATTCTTGTTCAGTTAATGACTGGTCTTGGTTGCAAGACTTTATTGCCACAAGTATGTAATATTTTGTAATTAGCAGATCTTTTGGGTTGGGTTCTTCTATTATCACCCGTTATATTTAATTTAATTAAATACTCTTTCTTGAATTAAAAATTAAATAAATCTCTGAAAACACCAAATTTTATACGATTTCGAATCTCGTGTGTTTGTCAAAATTTCCGGTTTATTGCTGATTACGCCCACAACTTCTAATTTACTTTAATTAAATTATTTTGAATTGATTTTACTCTTCCTTTCTATTTAATTTCATCAAGTATTTCATGTAAAATAATAGTGTTAATTATTGAGTTAATGTTAACAGTTTCACGCGTTAAAAGTTATGTGAATATATTTTCACTTTTAGGTAGGTATTGGTATGTAATTATAATAAATTATTACTAACATTAATATTATACTAATAAAACTTGGATAAATAAATAAGAATTGATGAAAAAAATAAATATTTTAATTAAATTTTCATTTACAAAACTTTTTAAAAATTTTATACTTTTTCCTAATATTAAAGCTTTGATATAAAAGAGTAATTACAAAGATAATGTTATCATTTATATGAAGGATAATAATATATTGAAGCTAAAAACTTTTTCATTATTGCGAACAGAGAGAGAAACGGAAAAGTATTTCTTAGCTCACTTTTTAAAAAAAGGCGAGCTTATGGATTTGACAATGTCTATCTGTCCGCCTGTGCATTCACAGTATTATTCGAATCAAGGTATTTCACCCATTTCATATACTAATAAAGGGATTTGACATCTTGCAAACTGATTAATTTATCGAAATAGTATGCATTAACCTGAGAAAAAGTAAGCTAAAAGTGTCGTTCTTGTTTAATATATAATTACATGCAACTACAGCTATAGTTTCTTTCATTTAATTTTTTTGGGTCGTCACTATTACGCCTTAATGGGGTGGTGGCGAGTTTGTTTAAAAATAATAGCTAATGTTTACATTGCCTGCAATAGTTTTCATTGTTATTATGCGAATATAGTCCAAAGGCGAATCGTGTAGTAAAAATATATATGATAACAAACAAATTAATTTTTGCCATCAGCGCAAGCAAAAGGGGCATACTTAAAAATAAATCTAGTTATATTAATAACATTGTTTATTTGAATCATGAAATTTTATTTTAATAAAATATTTGAGAAAACATGCACTGTAATATTTAGCACAACTTTTTAAACACTTATACGTCTTTCTAGCAGTTCAGCTCTTAATTAACATTATGCAATACATTATGCAATAAATTTAATTATTTTGTCACTTAAAAATACTTAAAATTAAAATAATATGAATGAAAACATAAATATGCTTATTTTTCTTAGCATAATAAAACTATTTATCTAAACTTGTTTTAAAATAATTTCATATGGTTTGGGTTTTAATATAAAATCAATTATAGAAGGATTTAAATCAACAGACTGTTTGTTTGCTAATTCAAATCTATAATCTTTAGTTAATTGTAAAAAGCGTGTTAACAATAGAAAAGTCATATCGTTTGCCAATTTCTCTCCAACACAAACACGTTTTCCAGTGCCGAATGGTATAAATGCAGGAAATCGTTTTGATATAAACATTTGGTTTGAGTCAAGGAATCTTTCGGGAATAAATTTTTCCGGTTCTGTCCAATATTTGGGATTATTTAGTATAGCGTATTGATGGACCCATACTATTGTATCTTTTGGTATTGAAAATTTATCTGAAAGTTATTTTCATTATATTAATAATTTTAATACAATATATTTATTAATTTTAAATGAAATACCAATTTTCGTATTAACCATAGCATTGTGAAATACACCCATTGGCGCCACATTTTTAAATCTCATTGTCTCGCAAATAAACGCGTTTAAATAATGAAGATGTTGTTTATCAGACAAATCCACCATTTTGTCACCTTTAGAGAAGTTATATATTCACAAGAAATTATTTCTTTGGTTTAATTAATATCAACTAATACTTAGTTATCAAAAATTAATTGAAAATATTTTTACCAATTTTATTAATGATTTCCGTTCTTAGATTTCGTTGGATATCAGGATAATAAGTCATTAATAATACCATCCAATCAAAAGTATTTATTGACGTATCACTTCCTCCTATTGTGGAAAAGTGGTAATTATCGAATTGAAATTTTTAATAAAAAAAAATTTAAACCAATAAACAGAAGGTACAATATTCCGACCAAATTGCTATCTGACGTGTACTTTGAACAATCTTTTTCCTCTTCTATTAATTTATTTCTAGCTGTTAATAATGCTTCACAAAAATTGTCATGTTTGCCATTTTCATATCTCAATTGTTGAATTCGAAAATTAAGTTTGTAAATCTCCGAGAGTTCGTCCATCAATTGAATTACAACATTATTGGGTTTAAGAAATAATTTCACAAATGGAAAGCAATCAGTTAGTATTAGTTTTGCCGAATTCCTCTCAAAAGTGTTAAACGCGTCTTTTATGAACTTTAATTCCGAATCATCGAACTCGTATTTCTTTCCGAAAGAAAACTCGCCCAAAATTCTTATAAATAATGGTCCGATGTAATCTCTTGGCGTGAATTTTAAATTGTTTTCGATTTGTTTTATTTTTTCAACGATTTCGACAGTTGCTTCGTTTAAAATTGAAAAGAATTTGTTTCCATTAATTATTTGTCTGAAATTTAATGAAACATTCTCAAATTAACTCTCAATAATTCTTTATTGTAGAAACTCTTGTCATAAGAAAACTTATTAAACTTCATAACACTTATTTTCTAATGTTACTTAACCCTAATATTATCTTTCGTAAATATAATATTTGATTCCCCGAAAAAGAATACTTGTTTACCTTTATCAAAGTTTTCCCAATATTTCCCTTTTACACCATAACAAATTTGTCTATTTTAAATTAAAACAAGAACGAACATTCAAAATGGGCTCATTTATCATAATATCAATTTAATTCAATAATAAACAAAAACAAGAACGACACATTCATAGAGAGCTCACTTTTTCATAGGCCAATGCAAACTTATGAAACAAATATATTAGTTTTTAAGAAAAGATGGTAATAATCCAAATCTCTTTATTAATATAAGAAATAGGTGAAATGTTTTTATTGATTTAAGACTGCGCACAGACGGACGGACGGACACATCATAAATCGGACAAATCCATAAGCTCGCCTTTTAAAAAAGTGAGCTAAAAATTAATAAGAAATTTTGTTGCTTTTTCTTCAGGATAAAAAATGATAGTATGAATTCTGGGCTAAAAGACATAATTAAGCGGGTTTTAATATTATGGTCTGTGATGCACAACGCTTAGCGTGAGCGACGAGCATATATAAAAAATACTTTTAAGGTATTCATGAAAATTACATTTTTAGCTTACTAATGTTCATTCTTGTTTTTATTAAAATTTCATATACAGTAATTTTCTAATGTTAATTAACTCTAATATCTTTCTTAAATATAATATTTGATACCCCGGAAAAGACTTCTTGTTTCCATTTATCAAAGTTGTAAAACATAACAAAGTTGTCTATTGTCTATTGGTAATTTAAAACAAGAACGAACATTCAAAATGAGCTCATTTATCATAATATCAATTTAATTGAATAATAAACAAAAACAAAAAAAATTTAATAAAAAATTTTTGTTGCTTTTTCTGCAGGATAAAAAATGATGGTATAAATTCTGTGATAAAAGACATAAATAGGCTGGTGATGATGGTCAGTGATGCACAACGCTTACAGTGGGCGACGAGCATATATAAAACAAGAGTGGAACACACAAAAAATAGCATATTAAAGTAATTATTATGGGGGATACACGCACATACAAACCGATAACATAATGGCAAAATTTTCAATATGCCATAAAAATACTTTTAAACGTATTCATGAAAAATATTACGTTTTTAGATCATCTTGTAAAAGGATTTGGGATTCTTGTCTGTTTGGATGTGAATTTTTTTTTAAATTATCAAAAATCGGTATTAAGGAAATTTTTTGGTTACATATTTAGTTGTCACAAATATCCTGTCTGTGTCTGATTTTCATATACGTTGTATACCGGTTATATATGTTCGTGGGTGTTATCGTATAATATACTAAAAGAATGATCTCTCTCTCTCTCTCTCCCTCTCTCCGTCACCTTCTCCTACAATATTTAAATGAGCTACTTTTACGAATGTTACCTAACAATATATAAAATTTTTTACCGTTTTAGAACAATGTTTAATAGCGCGAGAAAAATTAAAAGTGATAATCACCAATTATAAAATTTTTAACGAGTATTAATAATTTTAAACGTACGGGCTATGATAGCAATAAACTGATTGATTATTGTTATGAGCGAATTAAAGAGTTAGAAAGGTTTTCATTCCCGCGAAGCGGGTTTCTTAAGCTAGTTAATCTGAAAAATATATTCAGAAAATTTTTGGTACTAAAATTAGAAAGGAACAGTATTTAATACATGTTTGATTTTTATATATGTTGTGCACGGCTTATAAATATGAATTTAACTATATATAAGTTAAAAATGGTATCAAAGTGAGCGCATTACTATTATTCATTCTTTTTTTATTAAAATTTCATATACAGTATGGGTGATAATCATTGAGACATAGGAACTATATAAACCAATAATCTGTGTGCGAATATTTAAAAAAGCCAATAAGCTTAATTAGGTCAAGCTTTAAACAAATGAAAAGTTAGCCCTATGTCTCAATGATTATAACTCATACTGTATATTGACGCTCAAATGAAGCTCTGCGGCGCACGAACATGCCATAAAAGTGAGCGTTGAGCCACTCATTTTATCGAGCTTTACTTTTTAGCCGAACATTAGAAAGCATGTGCATCACTGAGTATTGTAATGTGAATTAAGGCATTAATATTTGGCTCGAGACTACAACAATAATATGATAATTTCTCAAGAAAGCCTTCTATATAGTTATTTTATCGAAAATTTTGAACCCAATTTTGTATAGAGCCTAAACTATCTAATCCCATTTTTTCTTTTAGATTCGATTTTAACCAATTCATTTAGATATAATTTTGATTTACTGCATTAAAAAATTATGAAAACCTTATGGCCTCTATTGATAATTTCCGAAGTGTAGCAGTTTCCGAGTTGTAAGGTTGAAATATAAATGTTGAAATTCCTTCGTTCGTAAACATCGAGTCAATTGATGTGTGAGGTCTGCCACAAAATTCTACTTTATTAAATACTTGTTTGCCCAAATCCAAATCGAAAATAATGATCATAGGCACTGATCCTAACCAAAACGTAAATAGTTCGCCAAAGTTTTGGCCAATTTCGTGAATTGTTAGCGAAGGGTTTTGATTTCGCTTCTTTACAAAAACTTTATTAATAATTGAATAAATTAATCAAATTCTCAATAACATGAAACTAAGTAATTTATTTATATGTATGACTTACTTAACAAATTTCCGAAAAATGGTAAAGGAAATGGTCCTTTCGGGTATTTTTGCACATTTGAGTAAAATTCATAAATATATTTAATAAGAAAACAAACTATTATAGCAATAAATAATGTATATATTACTGTTGTATCCATTTTAAATTAAAAACCTTGACTTTTACATATATGCTTATTGATATTTTTATTAATACTAAAATCAGAATTAATAATAATCACTTTCGGTTTTATACATACGATATGCAAATTATTAAAGATATTGAATTTGCATATCAATTAATTCAATTCGAAGGCTAACTACTTGTTTTTCATTTAGAGTAACCACGTGAAAACTGAGTGTAGCTTAGTATTTAGCCATCAATTCTCGATTGATTTACTTCTAATCATTATTCAAGTCAGAATACTAAATGATTTCAGTAATCATATACTTATTTTAATATTGATATCAATATAAATAAGATATTTAAAACCTAAACAAATATTTATTAGAAAAAGTTTTGTTTATTCTTATCGCATCATATCACTAAAAATTCATCCATAAAGTGCTCTTTAGTCCATATCGACTATACTGAAATATCTATAGCTTAGCGTATTCATTGAAACAAAAAGTATTTAGACTTTGATTTTTTTGGTATTCATTTATCGTTCAGTATAGTTGGTATGGACTACATTGCTTTTCATCTTAATTATAGAATGTTAAAAGTTAATTTAGCAATTAATAGCAAATTCTACTTTTTTATTCTATAAAATAGGAGTATTAAATTATTTTTTTTATTTTTATTGATGCATGTTTTTAACTTTTATTTAAGAAACGTAAAGTTTGAATTCAGAAGTAAGGCGAAATTTGAAGTTTATTCCAAACTCATTTCAGACTCAAAATTTGTGCAGACCTGTTTTCCAAAAATGAATATGTACAATTCAATGTATTTTTGATGTTTTTTTGGCCGATGGCACAAAAATTGTCGTTTTAATCCGAGTATTTTGATCACCTCCTTACAATTTTGAAAAGTCCGAAAGTAACTGTGGAACCCACCCAAGGCTGCTGAACTGTGGAACACCCTGGTTTTACAAGAAAACGATACTCTTAAAACGAAAACAGCTTGTATAGCAAAACGCTTGTTTCATATATAAATGTACAAAGTTCGAAATGAATTTGGAAATAACTTGAAATCAAGCCTTACTTCTGAATTCAATTTATACGGTTCTTAAATAAAATTATAACCCTGTAATTCTGTTAATAATATTTTGCTAACTCGTAATTCATATACAGCACACAAAATATCAAATTAATCCATAAGATAGCTAATAATTTATAATGAATGTTAACATTTTAATTTATTACTAGTGTAAGGAACCCGTTTCGAAATATCGAAAAAATTGTGTGACCAGTTTACGTCATTTTCGCGGTAATAAAATTATTTCAAATATTTATTTATTCATGCAATCGCAATACTGTAAACAAGTAAACGCATATCGTTTCTCGTCAAAAAGATTTTATCTGCCATCTATGATATGCCGACTACGA
>JAQIXJ010001381.1:0-21130 GCA_034700185.1 Phthiracarus laevigatus
AAACAATTGCGTTAAAAAATTGTCTCACTTTTTGTCATGTACTTTGGGTTTGTAATAAATAAACAAATTGGTTTTTTTGATTTTTTGTGAACAAAGATTTCTCTTTTAACTTTTAAAATACATTTGGAAATGAACTAAGCATCCATTATTCGTTGTTGTACTGCATTAGATTATATTTGTAATGATAAAACTTGATAGGTTAACTTAAATTATAAATCTTCATTTGATTTGTTGCTTAATTTATCGAAAACGTTGTGTAAAGCATGATATTTTTAGTTTTGCTCAGTTTATGTTATAACTAAACATAAGATAATTTCGTAAATCCAAATTCGTTGAAGTATATTATACTGAACGTTATATTTTTAAGAATACAAAAAATCTGTTTTATTGTGTCTTTGTGGGCACAAACTTAATAAAACTAAGAAAGATTTTAACTCCCATTAATGTGTACGATATAATATACTTCACTCCCAAATTCTTCTTTTAAATACAATGTTTTTAGACCATCGTTTTAATAAAATATTCAAAAAGTTTATTTTATTAACAAAATATATATGAATGAATTAAGTATACGTTCAAATCGACATTTACTTTCAATATTTATATTTATAACGATGGTTTCTTAAAAGTTTGTGAAACAAAAGATCCTTTTACTATACTGCACAGACCAGCAAAAGTCAAACGATAGGAAAATTAGAAGATAAATTTTCGATAAACTTATCCCTCTATTGAAAATTGGGAAACTTAAAATAATCCCTACGAAGTCTGGGGCACTAATGATAACCCTTATAACGTTATAATACGTAAGAATCAATTTTTTCCTGCAAAATAACAAAAATTTCTGGATTGTTCTAACAACATTGCTGTTAACAGTTATGACCATAGTTACTCAAGGGGGTGCTTGCCCAGGGTTGACCACCTAGAATTCTGAAAAAGTTGACCCACCATGAAAAATCGATATTGTATTGAAATTGTGCCTATTTTTTGGCTTGAAAAGATTTTTTGGTCCGAAGGCAAAAAAATTGTTTAAATCTGATGAGTTTTCGACCCATTAAGATTTTCAGGATCTGACCCCCTGGCACTTCAGACCATGGATAACTATGGTTATGACTTATAAGCAGTAGATGTTAATATTTATTAAATTTTTAGATTTTTAGCTCACTTTCAGAGAAGCAGAGCTTATGGATTTGATCTTGTACACCCATGTGTTTGCGCTAACACGACCACTTAATTTAGCTCGTATTTACATGTTACAAAATTGTAGACTAAACTATTAAAGTATTCTTTAAATAAACTTATTACGGTACATAATATTAGAAAATGAATGTGTCCTTCTCGTTATTAACTTAGTATTTCATGTTAAATCTTTAATATAATATAAATTCTAAATTTTAGTGTAGTTGGGATGAAGTAAAACATGAAATATGTAATGACAAAGGGCTTGAATCAACAATTGCCGATAAAATCGGCGAATATGTTAGACAAAATGGATCGATGGAATTAGTAGAACAAATGCTAAGTGAAGATTTGGGCAAAAACAAAACCGCTAATACTGGACTGGAAGCAATTAAATTGTTGTTTAGATATAGCAAGTTGTTTAAGATTGATCGCGTAATTCGTTTCGATATGAGTCTCGCCAGAGGTCTTGATTATTATACTGGTGTTATTTACGAAACAATTCTTACTGATAACGATATCGAATGTGGTAGTATTGCTGCTGGCGGTCGATATGACGATCTTGTGGCGACATTGTCTGATAACAATAAGCACACCACTCCATGCGTTGGTGTCAGCATTGGTATCGAACGAATTTTAGCAATTATTGAGAAACAATTGATTAATGAAGTAGTTGTTACCACACAATGTCTTATCACTTCTGTTGGCAAGAATATGACTGAAGAACGAATGAAGTTATTAGTTGAGTTATGGGAAGCTAATATAAGCGCAGAACATCCATATAAAAATAATATTAAAAAATTACTCACACAATTTCAATATTGTGAAGAGAAAGGAATTCCTTTTGCTATTATTATTGGTGAAGAAGAACTCAAGCGAGGAGTAGTTAAGATAAGAAATATTAAGACTCGTATTGATGTAAGAATGAATTTTGTTCCGCTTCATGAGCTTAATTGCTAGTTATTAACCCATATTTTTGTTTTTCAGACCGAATTCCCACGAATCACACTGATTGAAGAATTTAAGAAACTTTTGTCTTCATATAATTAAAATTTATAATTTCAACTTATTGTAATATCTAACATTTAATTTTACATTATTTAACTTCTTTAAAACAAATATCGTAATACTTACTGTGAAAAATAGTGAAATTATTTATTTAATTTAATTATTTCTTAAGAGATTTTGATTACGGTATAATCAAAAACAAATTAAACATACCTATATCACCCTCAATCTATAGATTTTATCGGATACTAACTATCAAATCTCTTAATAGAATTCAAATTCATTTAGTTTTTGAGATAAAGGTAGTTAAAAGCTTACCCACCAATTAAATTATTGAAAAATTGGTTCTATAAGAGAAAGATTGTGGTTTTGAACGAGAGCTACTATGGGATGGCCAGTTCTGTGTCTTACAGGTGGTTGGTATCGTAAGATAGATTCATACCTACTCGAGGGTTGATATACCGTATTAGGAGCTGGACTGCAGTACAAAGACATGGGTCATAGACCTACTGTATTTGCATAGGTAATCCTACTTTTTTATAACTGAACAAATCTGTTCGCTAGAAAAGATGAAACTAATTATTTTCAAGATGACCGCATTATTGGCGCTTATGTATAAAAAGCATATAAAAATTTATCTTTTTAACGAACTATACTGTAGTTATGCTATTGAAGAATAAAATAACAAAAAGTACTATTTAAAACTCAAAATACATTTAAAACCAAATGTATTTATAAAAATTTCAGTTTTAACTTGAGCTATCTTAAAATAAAATATATCTACTTCGTATAATATATGCATTGTACTGAGGAGGCCGAACTCGATCCTCGATCTTTTATCCTGATACCCGAACACTTGATATTTTTCGTGGGCCTTCTTTAAATATTAAAGACCTTGACGCGGGACTTGTAAGTCAAAAGACTGGAGTTCGATTCTCATGCAGTGATGTTTTTTGGTTTTCTATTTTTTCCCTTTTCCGGTGAAAATACCGTTTACTGTCTGCTCAGTTCAAGAATTGAAACAGTAGAGTGTAGTCTGTAAAAGTTTTTTCACAGGAAATAGGCATAAGTGGAAAACAAAAATCATCACTGTTCCCGTTTTGGCAATCTATAGTTTGGTGCTTGTAATAATGAAAAATCCAACGCAAGTTTACGCGCTCAAGTTTAAACTATATAAGCTTAAATAGACCCAATAAGTTTAAAATTTCAAAGATCGATAGAATATAAACATTTTTATCATTTAATTGCCGTTCCAATGAATCATCTTCCATTATCATGTCAAAGTATTACAATACTGTTTAATTTAATATTTTGTTACGAAATAAAAATTTTCAGGTTTTATCTTTTTAAGAAACAATATCAATGCCTAAACCTGGCTGTATTTAAACTTACACACGAGCATTTCAAAGCATATCAGATAATGTTGGGAACGATACTCATTTAGTTTTGTATCTCTTAAAATTCAAAAAATATGAACTTTCCTTCCCCTAGAGAGCGGGCTTATATTGTTTTTTTAATGAAAATTTCCTGCTCTTACATTCATTTTACAATTATAAGCTTTTTAATATTTTTAGTCAAATAAAAAAATTTAAATTATTATTTTAAATAAAACTGGCATTAACAAGAATAAAAATTAGGACTAAAAGCTATCCGATTATATGTCTATCGACCTATTTTATGGTAAGAATTCGGAATGTCTGTCACTGAATGTCTAGTAATTTGAAATTCTATATAAATTTGTGTGACTCGAACTTATGTTTATGCATTTACTTACACATAAAACTAAGCAGTTATGTGTATATCGACTATTTTAAATTAATTTTAAAATTTTATATTATTGACTAATAATAATAATCTTAATAATAGTTTTATGAAAGCAAACAACAGATTTTTAATTGCAATCCCTTATCGATAAGACAAGTCTCAGAAAAGATTTATTAATAAATCGCTTTTTAATTAAAATCAATTAAAATATTGTGCGGTATGTAAAATTAGAAATTCGTTTTTAATAAAATGAGAAAAAGTTTGTACGAAAAAGAGAATAATTTATTTAATTGATTAGTGTTGTCTAATTTTCGAATAAAAAGCGTAATGTGAACCTATAAGATGTGAACCTATAACCTATAAGCTATAAGCAGATAACCGTTCTCGATGTGGTACGTGCTCAGAATTTTCTACGTGAGCAGCATTTATGATGTACGGGGGAAGCAATAATATTAAAAGCATAGCATTAAAAGCATGAAAGCATAAGCAAAAAAGTTTGTGAACTGAGTATGCAAGCAAGTGAGTACAGCGCGTGTCTAAACATCTAACGCTACTAAAGCTTTTACTGTGATGCGATCGAAGATGCGCTTAAAACGCATATTTACCTGTCGTGTCAGTAATATCCAATGAAATGGTAAGGTAGGCGTAACACCGATGTTGACAATTGATTCCCCTGTTCACGTTCCCTGTGTTAGAGTTACCGCCGCCGCAGCTCTTTCGTCACACCAATACTAAGTGGATGATAACAACCCTCTCTTTGATGCAATAATAAGTCCTATAGTGTATGATTGCCACAGAAACATCAACATATCATCACCACATCCCACAAACTATGACACTACTAAAGGTATTTTGGCAATAAGTCCGTGTCGTTGAGCGTACAGCGTTGAACGTTGAGCGTTGAGGGGCATTGACGTGAATTAAAAACAGTAACAGTTGATATACCACTACAACTAAATCATTCCGAACTCTATGTGAACTGTGAACTGATCCAGTTTTAAACCTCTCACTCACTCATCTCACTCTTATCGCTACTTCCATCTAGTCTTCTCATCATATGTTTCATATGTGATTTTTATATGCTATCTCATCAAATATCGATAATAATTTGAAATTCAGGTGAGTTATTGTCATATCAATTATAGAGTCTAATCATTTCCCTTATCTTAAACATTATTCTAATCTAATTATATTTATATTAACTGTTGATTGCGTGCGAAATATTGTCTCATTTATTTATTACTTATCAAAATGTTTGTTATTTTCAAATAATATAAAAAATTAAATTGAATAAATTTGAATTAACCTAAAAGATTTGAGATATCAATCAATTAAAATATTATAATAAAAAACAAAGTACACTCATTCTATCATTTAAAACTTTTCATTTCCTGTAGTTTTTTATTGATTATGATTGAATATTTTAAGTTTCATTCACTTTAACTCTAATGTTAAACAAATCGTATTTTATTCTTTACCACCAAAGAGGAAACATCCGATTTATTAGAAATATGAGTTAATTTTACATTAAGCTAAACATTTACATACATATTAACAATATCTGAATCGCGCAAAAAGTTTGAAAAACTTTCACTTAACAAATTTAAAAGTTAAAAAGTGATTTATATAGACAAATATCTGTGCACGTAATTATAACTCACACTTCATATGAATCTTACGATGTGATTGAGTGGAATCACGAAATATTATCCACTATTCAAATGGTTAATCGATTTAATGCCCAGTAAGCATCATTTAAAATACTTATTTAATTTAACGGACAGTTCATTATGGATATATTTAACTTTAGATAATATTATGTAGAAATTGTAGAATATTTAAAGAATCAAATATGTAAAATAATTTTTGAACGTAAGTTAAAATTAAAATTGAAAAATTTCTTTGAAAATTGTTTGATTATTTTTTGAAATATAAGTAAATAGGAGGGAATAAAAAGAGGATACCTATAAAATAATTAAGAAGCCACAAACATTCGGTGTTTCAGGTTTAACTTGATTCTCGACACAGTCGAGAGTCCGTGAAAAAAGCGTAAAACGAATTACATCATTAGTGAGTCGCGCAGTTTTTTCATGATAGTAGTGATTGTACTGTCCGACGGCAATTTGGACCATCTGCTTCTCTATCACTTATATTGGCATTAACGCTCTCACCAGATAGTAATACATCAAAACTCATTGTTTTAGCATTTACAGAAGTTTTTATCCAAATTCATAGTTAGGTCAAAAACAAATTGTTATCAATGCGCGCATTTCGTAACTTTAATTAGAAAATACGTCAAAATTATTTGCATAATACAATTTCAATTTTAAATTATTTGAATAACAACTATTAAAATTTTGAATAAGTTTATATTCAGTATTTTATTTCAAAATAATTTATTAAATAGAATTAATACAGAGTCGGATAAATCTTTTTTTTGTAATTATTGTGGAATAATTATAAAAAACATTGTTTTTATTGCTTCAATGTAGACCTATATTAGTTTGAAGAATCTAAAAAATAAATAATGTATAATTAAAGATAGTTACGCACCGGCGGTAATAATAACAATTGTTATATAGCTTACACAACTAGCAGTCCAATTATTAAATCGTCATTTTTAGCTGTATTATGGTTGCTAAGCTTATTGACCTGTTCCTCTCTTTGTTTTTTTGATTAAATGTTTTAAATCTAAAAATATTCTTAGCTTTTATTTTTATTTATGCATAAAATTACTTACGAGCTAACTTAGTTTAATTTATTTTTGACATACAAAATCTTAATTTATATTTTAATAAACGCTGTTCGGTATTACATAAATGTATATATTTTATTTTAAACGCAAAAAAATAAACTATAAAACGATATCAATAAAATCCAAGAAAATTTATGATTAATTAATTTAAAGTTGATATATTTAATTCATAGAGAAAAATCAAAATTTTATCAAAAAAATAGAAATATATTTTGAGTATTTATACTTATAAAATCACGGAT
Source organism: Phthiracarus laevigatus (assembly GCA_034700185.1). NCBI lineage: Eukaryota > Metazoa > Arthropoda > Arachnida > Sarcoptiformes > Phthiracaridae > Phthiracarus > Phthiracarus laevigatus. Next base: position 6,946 of record JAQIXJ010001381.1, read on the forward strand.
ATTGAAAATATGGATATAATCACATTTTTATTTGAAATACAGTTATTTACGCCCTGTGGTATAATATCATAAATTTTTAAACACATGAGACAGATAATAGCATAATATATTTTCTAAATTCAATTTTCCTTGAAATATTATATAATGTTTAACTAAAAATTGAAAAACCGCGAGTTTATATTTGACCAAATAAAAAAGATAATGACGTAATTGAATTTAATAATTTATTTTAGTAAACCTTGTAAAAATTTATTTCATAAATATTTTAATGTGTATAGTAAAGGAGTTTGACACCCATATCATCGAATTCAGCTCGAAAGGTAGAGTGCAAATAAGGGGCATTGATGATGTGAGAGTCCCCCCTTGAAAATATTTTGACCGTCAATACAAGCATAAATTAGTTGTGATGAACATATGATGGGTCAATAAGTACAGTATAGTGTTTATTCATATGACCTTTTGGAGCTGTATGTGTAGGGCTGGTATGTGTCCTGGTTATGTCAGAATAAAGTCCAGATGGAATATTGTTGAATTTGGTTAAACTATTATGGACTCATTAGTTCGGATTAAATAAATTTGAGCTGAATAGGGATCAAGGTTTAGGTCTGGATACTGAAAAAAATCTTATTTTGATTTTAACGTATAAAATACTAGGATTAAAAATGTCTTGCGAGAGAACAGAATTTAACAATTCTGGGAGTAAAAGGTCGAGAGCAGAAGCAGATGCTAATTTTTATTATGCTAATTAAAAGCTTGATGATAAAGCAGTGATAAATCCTTTAAATCCTTTCTCATATAAATAACAATAATAAGTATTAATATATGTATTAAAAAGTTACAAAAGTTTCTTTAGCGACATAATGTTATATAACAAATGTTTTCGTATCCTAATATACGATAAATTTAATGGAATATCACAAAACACATTTATAACCTCAATCCAAATTGGATTATCCCGAATGTACGGTTGGTTCCCTAACCCCTAAATCTGGTACTGAATATGGTATGAATGCAGACATTATTCTATTGTCACTTCGCTAACATATTAAACATTGTTATGGAAAATATTCCTGACTAATGCTTTCAATGATAGCTTTAGTCATCATCACATACTGTACTACCAAAAGTGCCATAACATTGATCACTAACTCACTGTTCAGTTATGTCATACAATATTTACAAGTTATTGTTACTTGAATTTTTTATTATAAATTATTTTGATTAGTTTTTTTCTGACATTTTTACCGGTTATGGCAAGAGATACGAAAACCGTTAATTAACGATTGAGCAAAACTTTTGTAATTTCTATTAAAAGCGGTCTAATAAATTAATGAAATTAATGAAAAGACCCAAATTAATGAAATTCAAGTAAACGAATTAAACGGTTTTTGAAATTTTCAACGATTTTTGATTTTTTAAAAATAACATATAATAAGTAGTAATAATAATAAATAATAAGTAATAAATATAATAATAAGTAGTACTGAATATGATAATAAATTTGAAAAATTATTAAGAAAAATCCAGATTTGATTTCATTTGCTTCATACAATGTTAATTTGTAATGAAAATTAGACACGACTTCGTTCCCTTACGATTAGTTTCTGTTGATGTTAAAAGATCATTTTCGAAATATAAAGCTTTTTTTGAAATGACAGGATGAGATTTAATGAAAACAATATAAAATATTATATAATTGTGTATTATAAATCATTTTTGTAACTAAAAATTAAAATTTTTCAAATGATTTTTGTCATTTTATTAAACGTTTTTGCACCTTTTTTTCTAACGATTTTTGCATACCAAGTTATGACTGCAGGTTTAATTTTATTTATCACGAATACCAGTGAAGAGCAATCAATATGCAAGTAGTAAAAGTTTTTTTGGGTAAATTAAGAAAAATCTATTGAAAAATCTTTTACAATTTTAAATTATTTGATTTTTTTGACAATTCTTTGAAAATTCTTTTACAATTATTTAATTTATCATTAAGTTTAACTTAATTAAAATGTCTTCAATTTGGATTAAGAAATACTTCGCATAAATTGTTGATTATCCTTCTGTTTTAATATTTTTTGCATTATTATATTCTGAAAAATCACCATAGACTACTTATAGCACATGTTTCCTAGCTTTCACTTAAAATTTGATTTTATTATATTTTGAGAACTACTGGACTCTTTCAGTGGTAAATAAGGTTTAATTTATCCAACTGTTTAAACATAATTTAGCATTTTATCGTTTAGTGAGCATTTCAATTTTTTAATTTAACATAGTATTATAACGTTAAATATATTGTTTTTATTACGATGTTTGAATAAATTCATTGGATTTTTGGTGTTTGTTAAAACTATTATTATTAATATGCAAGAATTTATAATTGATTTTGTACAATAAAACTAAATCACTAGTTAAAAATATTAATTTTCTTAGAAAATTTCTTTGAAAAAACCAAAATTTTTTGACTTATTTGACAAAAAGTCAAAGACAATTTTACTCCTTGTATATACGGTATATTAAAGCAGCAACTTTAACGATATACATTGCTTAACTATCTAAGTTAGTTGCATAATCTTTTCCAGTTAAAATTCTAATTATATTTTATTTAAATTATGATTTAAAAATATTAAACATCACTTAATAGCGCTAAATACATGTTGATTCATTAATATAAAGGGGTTTAATCAATGTTTTAATTAAATCTAAAATATTGAGCGGAGTGGCAACTGAAATTGTCAAACTGGCTAATACGGGATCTGGACATATTTCGAATGCTACTGGTACTGGAGCAGCACATCATTCTCACCATTCTCATGGTCAGCCGCCACACCAACATCATTCACATTCTCATCATCATATAGCACCACATCATTTGTCACCACTGTGTCCATGTATTTACTGTCAGGGCAGTGCCGCATCAGCAGCAGGAGTTGTAGGAGTAGCTGATCAGACCGCATCTATCATGGATCCTAATCATTATAATCCTTATCATCATCCATATTACAGGTTTTAAATAGTTTAACAGTTTTCTTAGTTTCTTTCATTTATTTCCATATAATTAGAGCCCTTCGTTACCGGTTATAAGACCGGTAGTGTCCGATAATGACTGCCGCTATCAAAATTATTTCCGATAAATTTACAGGAATAATCTAATTTATAGCTTATAAACACTTACGAATCGCATGTTTTTATAAGCATCTTTTGTACTTTACAATTGGATAATTTTAGGAAATTTTTTATTAAACTTAAAAAATACATCCTAAAGCTAAAATCAAAAGGAAGGATAAAAAATCGCGATGGTTTGTTAATTACAATTTAAGAAAATTATTAGAAAATAAAAAGTAATAAAATTGAAAATTTTTATTGTAAATATTGGTTTATAACACAAATAGAATTAAAATAATAATCCAACCGAACTGTCGGATATTTATATTTGATAACTCGTAAGTTTATATTTTTTACACGACAGTGTAGCGTTTTTCAAATACCCAACGTTTCGACTTGACGCTTCTAGTTATCATCAGGCGATTCATGCTGATATTAATTTTTTAAAAATTTAATTAATAGCTAAAACTTTTTAGCGACAACCAAACCTCACTATCACTAAAAAGTAAATTAAAAATTGCTAACAGATTGCTATTGAAGTTTTCCATTTACATTTTAGTGATATTGCTGTTTAATTGTTCTTTAAAATTGAACTGACTTTTTAAAAATTTTTGCTAACAATTAAATTTAAAAATTAAAAATCAGCATAATTTACCGGATAATTAGAAGTGTCAATTTGAAACGTTAAAAAACGCATTTATAAAACGCTCTATTATCCTGTAAAAAATAAAAATAAGTTTAAAATTAAAATATCGAATTAAGTTTAAGCAGAAAATAAAATTTGCGAAGATATTTTTATAAAATTTTTATAATACCGGTTGTGACCCCCCATTTTACTTATTTTTTACCGGTTATTTAATAAGACCGGTCATGTCAGCCGATTTAATTTTTTTATCGTGACCGGTAATGAAGAGCTCTACATATAATTATACGTTTGTGTTACATTTCCATATCATTTCACATGCATTTTCTAATGAATTTCTTATGATAATATTTTATTTAAACAAAAAAGTGAAACATTCAAATATCAAGCATTTTTAGTCAGTAATTATCAGTCTGTCTAGTATGTGCTCATATTTTGTTACTTTGTTATTTTTCCCATGAAAATATCTTTAATAATGTCAAATAAACAACAATAATGAACAATTTTACAAAAAATAATAACATTTAACTTAATTTAATTTAACTTGGATTAATTCGAAATTTTTTTTCTTCATTTACAAAAATTTATCAACACTTAAATCAATTCGCCTCAAAGCTATATTTTAGTGATTTTGAAATTTTATCATTTACCTTGAGAACTATTTTTCTGTTTGCAAGTAGGAGTTGCTTAAAGTGTTTTCCAACTTTCTTTGATTTTTTGTTTTTTATTTATAATCGATAATTTACTAGAACAGTATTAAATTAATAATTTTAACTATATTTATATTTATTAAATCTTTAATAAAACTTGTGTTATAGGAATAAGTTCTTAATCATAATAAATTAATCAAATAATACATCAATTAGATAATTCATTGATAAACCTGTTATTCTGATTAGATGATCATTTTGGTAAATCACGTGAATTTCTATAAAATGATTTAAATTAACATTACATTAGGTATGAGATTCCTTAGATAAATTTACTTATACCTTAAAATTTTTTATTTATTTTTATTTACTGCATAAACTTTTTTTTTATAAATTTTGATGAATATTTTAAAGTGAAATCTTATATTTAAATAATTTTCTGGGTTATATACTATTATTTAAAAATATAAATGTGATCAGTTATTATTGTAATGTAATGTACGGTAACAGTGATTCTAAATCATTGAAATTGGAACAATTCTCGTCAAAGTGTTATTAAAAAGTTGTAGACTTGTTTTTGATTCAATTCTAACATAGAGCCACGAGTCATTGCCTTCCCCTCATTTCATCCCATGATAAACTAGAATTACAAGATGAAGAAGAGTTTCTAAAAACCATGAATTACCCCTCAACTGATGGTTGGTCTGAACCATCATATTACCCGCTGTGTCTCAGTGTCTCAGTGTATACTGGTTTGAAGCTGCACTGGAATAGTGTTTGATACTTGAGCAACGCCTCACTTGTATTACAGTATAGTTGTAGTGTTGCTAGCATTTCAATATCATTACATACAGTAACCAATGTTAGCTTTTATTTTACATTAAACTCTTTTATCTTATTTAAACTCTGCATTGTATTTGACAGAGTTGGTGGCACACCAGTTAAGGATCATCACCATCATCATCACCAAAGTGTTGAATCGGCGGCACAGGCAGCTGCAGTGCAAACCAGGTATGAGATTACCATTAGTATTAATATTAACTATATTATTGAAAGCTATCAATACTCCGTACGATATTGTAAGTATGATCGTGTGATTGGTATGTGTTATTTTGTTACATTGGTTCTAACATTTTGTACGTGTATGCTATTTGATTGTTCGTGACTGAGTTGGTGTCACACACACAATTAAGCTGTAGGCACACACACACACACACACGCTCTACTGTAGTATTAGCCTCACGATTCTAGTGATTCTCATTGTGAATTCAGTTTGGGTGCAAAGCCATATGTGATGCTCATATGATGATATGCGTTCACATCATATCACATCAAACCATTATCACCATTATTTGAATATGCGTTTAAATCAATTATTTCATGTTATTTTTATACGTATATTTTATAAATAAAAGTATAAGCTATACCTTATGTAACACTTAAACTATATTTAATATGTAATGGATTTAAGTTCAAAAGGTGACAACGATTTTAATTAATTCTTCATCATTAATCATAGTGTCATCTCAGGAATTTAAAGTTAAAATATATGTTTTGTTTCGTATATTTCATTTTATTTTTTATTTATCAGTTTTAAGTGAAATTTCGAATATTTATCAGTATCAGACTTTCTCTCTTTATCAGCAATGATGTGGATTGAAGATAATTCCTTAAAAAAGCTTCAGTCCATTAGAGGATTATTTAGCAATTGGAAAAACAGTGCATTTATGGGTTGCTATTTTTACTGTATTTTTTATTACTGGGGCTAACTTTAAGTCTCCCTCATGTATACGTATAGTATTATTATACCGTAGTATAACGTCTAGTCTCAATTGTCCTCCAGTTATTCTTGTGGTGCAGTGACACTCGTGAGACCAATTACACGTTAGTCCTTAAAAATTCTGATTTTACTCATCTTTTGAGTAAAGATTTTGATTTAAAGTGCGTAAATAATGCATACACTAACATATTATGCACTCTAACACTAATTTGCATTTATTTAGATTTGCATATATTGAAGCGAAATATTTTCAAATCTAATTCCATTATTTCAAATTTAAAGCTTTCTGTGTGACTTTATATATTTCACCTATAATTCAATAACTAGTTATTATGGTTCATAATTTAATATTATTATTTTAGTTGAAATAGAGAGGGAAAACAGAAAAGCGAATCGAAAAAATGCCGACAGACAAGGGATAAGTAATAAGGGAAATGTGATAAGGGATGTGTGATAGCAATAGCAATAGTGAGAGTTTTAACTATAATAGTCAAATATAACTTATAACTCAATACGTATGAAGCTTAATCTAAGATTAATGTTTTTATCTAGATTTGCATTTTATCGAGTAATAATCATATACTGTACTGTCTATGAAACTAATATACCATTCTTTTGTTGGTTAGACTCATATTGGTTACATAGACATTACACTACACGCGCACGCAAATGAGAACACATAGACTCTTGTTTTGCCTGCTTTGTTCCCCTACTTTAAAAATGCTCTTTTATACAGTATCTGTAATTCTGATTCATTCGTATTACTTAAGATAAAATGCAGCTTTATTTATGGCAAAACATCCTGTGAATATGTCTTGAGGCAAAAAAATGTTTGGCTCGTTGTTGACCTTCGCTAAAACCAGAAAATCAAAGTTAAAATTATTTTAAAACTGAAGAGATAAAACAAATTGCTTTTGTCGAATAAACTAAAACTAATGGCAATATTTTAATATATTTAATTTATTTCAAAGTATATTTATATAGAATTATTTTATTTTGTGGTTATGCAGAATTAAATTTTAGTTTTAATTTTATTTGAAATGTTAATTTTTTTTAGTAATACTGAAACGAATCTCAAAAATTACTATAAAAAATAGCACTTTAAGTATTTTATATAGCATTTGATATCACTGTTAATTCTGGGAATACGAACTTCAACAAGACTAGCGTTAAGCAATATTTATTTTGAAGAGATTTGTATCAAAACATTAAAAATGACTATAAATTTAAATCTTCTTTTAATGTGTTAGTGCCTCATTCTATCCTAACCTTTAGGCTAATTTCCATTAATTCTTTACAGACTTTAAAGATTGTCAAACTATTTTTAAAGAAAGATTTGTATTATAAAGTTTTAAAAGGATTAAGAAATAGTTTCCCTCGGGGTTCCCTAAGAGAAAATTAATTGATTAAAATTGCTGTAAAAATTTTTTTCCCACAACTTTTTTAATGATGACACAGGTTTGAGTTCGAGTTAAGTTGAGTTTTCACTTGAACTATTTTTTGAAATATAAATTTCAGATATAAATTGTTTCGTTAACTAATGATTTTATCAATTTTTTATATTATTATTAGAGAAATTAATGAATGAAAAAGTTATAATAAATCTAAAAGATATGTTTCGCAAATTTGATTATTATTATCCTTATTAGCATCTGTTCCGTCAATAAGATTGGCATCATTCGATATTTTTTACTCCCCATCCATTGTTATTGTTATCTGTAATGATAGTGATGTTTACTACAGTAGTAACTGCTCTTTTCTAACTAAGTTAGAGTACGTATTTCAGTATTTCATGTTTAGAGAACTTCATTGTCCAACTCCTCCTCAAGTGTTGTAAACGTCACTCAAACTCTCACCACATGTGCCGCAAACCTCTTTTTGTTTGCTAAACATGCAATTAATTGGTCAAAAAAGGCAATACAAACATATATTAAATTTTAATTTTATTATTTGGTAATTATTTTCAATATGTACTTACATTAAAATTAAATATTTGACTATTAAACAAATCAATGATAATGCGTGAAAAAAACTTAATCGCTCACGAGTTAGCATAGAAATGTTATATTTTTTGATGAAAAGTTGAAACCGCTCTAAATTTACATGAAAATAAGCTAACATAAGGTTGTAGAATGTGGTGAAATATATTAGCAGTTATTGTAATGGAAATGGCAAATACCATACCAGAAACTAAACACAATAAAAATATGAAAATATGATAATTTTATTGCTAAACTTTTAGTGCGGTATATATTTGTTATGTAATTCATTCTTTTTTTATTCTAACCATTCAATCGTTTTGTTATTCGTATTTTATTGTCCAAAGGAGTTTTCACTGATAGCTTTTGCAAGACAGCAATTCTTCCAAAGTGGTCTTTTATAGCAATAAAAAAGTGATTAACATTAATATTGATAACATGAGGTTTTGTTATACAATGCCAAACATTCTAGTTTTCCATCTAACTATACAGAAATTGTTATATTTTTTAATTCACTGTTTATTTTTTTAAACTAGTTAAATATTTATTGTATTTAAATACTGTAATATTGTTTTATATTTATAAAAATGGTTGATTAGCAATGTTATAAATGTCTATCCAAGCATAAAATGTCAAATTAAACTATAATTTAAAAGTTAATTTAGTTTATTATCCATACAGAATATTATTTGAATACAGAATCAGTTGTTATTTCATTGATTGTCTAAATCTTTGATCATTAAATACTCTCTTAAACAAATTAGTTATTGGTTTTTAAAGAATTCAACTAAATTTATTTTCCTTGGTTTTATTAATTTAATTTTTTTGAATTGGCTGAAAAGAAAATTATGGTAGAAATTACATTTATTTTTATTTTCATTTAATTTTAAGTAATTTTTTATGGTAATTTATCAAAATCATTTTCAAATGTTCAAATTTATTATTTAATCTTTTAAATTTATTAATTTATTTTCTATCGCAATACATTAACTAGATTTACTTTTTGACAGAATTTTGGTTTGCTTGCGCATAAGTGAGGTTGTATTTAAAATAATTTCTGAAAGCTATATTAGATCGTAGCAGGAAATACTTTAAAATTTTAAACTTTATATTGTTAATATGTAATATTTAGAAAATATCTATAAGGTTTTAAAACCACACTCGAGGTGCGAAAACACTAGATAAAAGTATTTTGGCAATTTATTTAAACTTAATGGAATTAAACTAAAATATTAAATGTAAAATTATATTCAATTCAATATTAGAAACAAGTTATAATCCTTATTCTTGTTTTATGATTAAGCAAACCATTATTATTATTTAATAATTTCGTTTCGTTTTGATAATTTATATAAGTTATGATTTTGTAAATGTAACTTATTACTAATTCATCACAAACAAATTGATAACTGAATAGAAAGCAATTTTTTATTGGTATATATATTTCCAATTAAATAAACTCCCTTTTAGTATGCATTACTATATTCACACAAATCATTATTACTAATACATTATATGTCAAACAACGGTTATTTTCAACCATACAAATAAAAATTTTATTCACCACTAATTTAATGATTTATTAATGAATAAAAGAGAATAATTTTGAAATATTGAATCGAATCTAGTTTTATAGATTGAATTATTACTCATTTCTTTTCCTATCTTAAATAAAACTTATTTTTGATAAAATTATAAGTTTTATAAAAAATAAATTTCCGAACGTTCGCTTTAATTTTTATTATTTTAAAACTTATTTTTTTAAATTTTGGTTAAAGTAATTGAAAGCTTTTGGTGGACAAAAATAATTCTTTTAAGATCCGAATCAATATTTTATTTTTGAAAAATTATAGTATACCGCAAGTTTAAGGGCGGTCAATATCCGGTCTGGAAGGGTTTTGGATGTGTTTTAACGTTTCAATATCTTGTTGTAAAAATATTGCATATTGTATTTTATATAGAAGCGTATTTATTAACGTTACAATATAATTTATATTCTACTATACGGTATTTGTTGCATTTTCTATATTCACTTTTTTGTTTCCTTTCGTTATTTTTTACTGAAATGTTATTGTTTCGATTTTTTTACTCTAATATGCAAGCGATTTTAACGTAAGATACAAATTAAAATACTAAAATTTGAATTTTCCAAGTATTCATTACTTGTTTCGCATAAGTCTCTAATAACAAGTAAATTATTACGAAATTAACTCAAAAACAGTTTATATCAAAATATAAGAGAAGAGCTAGGAGTTCTCTATACTTACGGTTAATTTGAGTTTGATTTTACATTAGCTCTAGTGTTTAAAAAGCGCGCTTTATGATCAGGAAGCGAAAATAAATACTTTCTTTTTCAAAGCTTAACTCGTAATCTTTTTACCTTATCGTACCATTTCATAGCTATATGTTCTCAATTGTGCTGTAATAAGTCAATTGTAAGATTCGCATAAAATACTCCAATCAATTAATTGACAATTTATTGAAAATTTAATAATTGTAAAAAATGAAATCCAAATGTTTGGGTGTATTTCTAGAAATTAAAAGTGGAAAGTGTGTTCGTGTGTATAGTTGTAACCTGTGTATGAGTTTTACCGCATTGATTCTCTTATACGCTGAGTGCATGCAAAAACAAAGCCACGATCACATTACTATTCAGCTCAACACTGCGCTATATTTTATCTACAGCTATAAGGGAGAGGAAAAGAATGATCAGAACGTATTATGCAATTTGATGTTGAATGTTGAGGGGTTTTCAAAATATATAGTAAATAGAGGCAAAGCAAAAGAAAAAAGTAAAACGCAGAGGCGTTAATACACCAGGGATTTTGAGTGAATGTCCATTTCTCTATTTCCGTGAAAAAATTGCAGCGGTAGGCATATATGGTAGCAAATTGATGCTGTGATGGCTGATGGCTTATGTGGTGATGCACTGATGCCCAAATACAGAATATTCTCAGTGGACTATCTTCGCTGCTTTCTCTCCCAACTTATGATTTAATAAAAACCTTAAAGAAATGGACAGCTCGTGAACTGAGAGAGAGAAAGAATGAAATGCTAAGCATGAGGGGTAGAATGAGACAAAACAGGGGTGACTATGGTTTTAGTATGGTTTTTTGGTGTCTGATGATCGTTCACATTTTGAGGTGCATCGGATCAAAGTGGAGATATGATGATTGGAAATTGGCGTAATTGGAATATTACGTACACAACAAAATACTGTATCAAAATAGTTTGTATTGCATAATATAGGGCCAGCTTTCAGATTTAGGGCACTATTCTCTTGAGATACAGAAAGCCAAATTTACTTTTCGGTTTATTTAACTTTATTAAATTAGAACTACTCTAAATTTAAGTACAGTAAAAGAGAATTTGGTTAACACAATGATTTTGCTCAATATTTTAATTATAAGCGCATAAACATTAATTACAGCAACTAAAAAGTACGCTAAATTACAATGAAACTTAATGGCTCGAAACTATTTTATTTTCTTTGGTATACTCTATTACTTCATTATACTTTATAATATAAATGAGTTCAAGCTTATAAGTTAATATTATTTACTGTTGTCTCTGACTAATAAATAAACAGACTCCACTTTTCTTTCATTGGTTTAATTGACCATTTATTTAATCCTCTTTTATCATTATTGTTATCAATTGAGTATTTTCTAGTCATAAGTTGAGCGGTCCATACAAACACTCGTAAGCTTATTTTATCAAAATGAAAGTTATGTGCGTTATACATTAAATTTAAATTATATATTTGGTCAGATAAATTGAATCGATTTTACATAAAAATTTTAAATCCAAAAGTTTAAGACTATCTGATAAACGTCATAATATGACTGAACAAACTTTCAAATATTTAAATGTCATTTATTTTAACAAATTTTTCAATAAAATTAGATTATAAATTAGTTTGTTTGTTCCGCTTTCATAGTGTTGCATTGATTTAGCTTTTGCTCAATTGGGGTAAAAGGTCACGTAAAACGGGTACTATTTTTCTATTAAGTGATTTATTTCCAATCTTATATTTAAAGCAAATGTTTATATATTTCCTTTGTGATCGATTACTGTAATTTATATATTGTGAATTTAGTTATGAACTTTTAAAAAATAATAAAATAGTTCCTTAATATTGTTAAGATTTAAGAAATGGAAAAATTTCTACAAATAAAAAATATAATCTTATATAATAAACGGTTTATCTTATTTTTGATAAATTTTCTATCACTCTGTTCATAACTGAAAGTCGTATTCTTCTTTATTTGCTTTACCGCTAAAATAATTTGCTTCTTATATGTTGGCATCGGTTTAGCGTGAAATAACTTCTTTGTTTCGTCTTCGCTATCATTAGTAACGCGTTTTCCACTTTCAGTGTTTAACTCAATACAAACAGATTTGGTCGAATTTTTTACGATTTTTGGTATTCTAGAAGCAAACTTTGAATCGAATAACGGGTTTTTAATGGGAATTGCTTTAAATGTAAGTAATGAATGTCAAAATACTTTTGTCCACAACCTTATAACTCTTCTTTTGTTGTCCATTCACTCGTTCATGACACCTACGATGGCGATTTGCAGAGAAAAACTTGTTTTTAATGTGATTTGAAGCATGCAGTTTCGGATTTAAACGTTTTACGATCTTTTCAGTCGAACGGGTTCGAATCGGCGAACCTTTACAATTTCGTTCGGTTTCGGAACTAATTTCATCGTTGCTCTTATTTGCGACGACATCATCTAAATCATTAATGAATGTTTCAATACAAAGTTATATAGTCATTTCTATTGCGTATGGAGTGAACCGATTAGTAACCATAATTAATCGATACCTGTATTAACGGATTCCATTTTCAAGTAATCACTGATATCGGCAATCGAATTGATTGAAAGTGATTGAAGCAAATCGTCGAGATTAAATGCTTTCGTGGCATCGTTATCATCAACTGGTGCAGAGCTTTGAGTGCTTCTCTTCAATTTGGTTTGTCCTCGCTGTTTATTGCGGGTATTCGAATGATTTACAGTCCCACGCAGATTGTAAGCACGTCTCCGCTTATTATTAAATTCGTTGGTTCTGTTTCTGGCATCTAAGAATGACTTCGCAAATAAAATGTACCGTATCTTTAGTTGCGTCACCTTGAATGTTTAAAGTTTATTAAGTTTTTCGATCACAGCCGTAATAAGATTTATCGATCTACCTCTTCGTTATGATACTTAGTAACTGCGATGAACTCAGTCTATGGAAAGCAAAATGTAAATATTCTTTCTCGGTCTTCCTGACAGTAGTCTAATTACGTGCACACGAGGCTTGTATTTGTGCAAAGAATTCAATACTACCTAATAAAACGTTTTAAGAAACAAAATAAGAAAACAAAAAAAAACAAATCTTTTTACTGTCAATTTAAGTTTTAATGGCTTTTCATACTCGTCCTGTTTGAGCGCTTGGCTTATGATTGAGTTTGACTTTTGAAAACGAAACCGATTCCTTCATCCAATGGGCTCAAGAGTTTAGAGACTCCGGATGAAAATAAATGATTGGGCCTGTTGTCGTGCTGGTTCTGACTTTCCACCCGTAACCCATCGCCATTCATATATTCCCATCGATGAATCTGAACAAACTATATTGCGATTGAATACATAGCACGCGGTTCAAACCATCAATGCTTACGCGTATAACGGGAAACATAAGTCTGAAAACAAGTAATTGAGACTGCGATTAAAATTATATTATCGATAACAGTATCATAAATCAAGTAAAGCATTATTTAGATTGTGAATATAATATGATTATTAGAGTAAAAAAATAGCATTTATAGGGTATAAAAATAGCGCTTTAAATAGCAGTTATAAACGACCAAAATAACTCTTTAAAATAGCATTTATAAATTAATCAAAATTTTTATTTCGTAAATTTCAAGTGATCTCTCAACATCACAATTTGTGCCAATAGCTTATCGAAAAGAAGCAATTTCTTCTGGTTCTAAGTTAATATCTATTTCTTTATGTAAATCAGAACCGTTGATAACACT
>JAQIXJ010001382.1:0-21121 GCA_034700185.1 Phthiracarus laevigatus
ACCGATTTAGTAGTCACACATATCCTATCCATGTTTGATTTTTATATATGCTTTGCAACGATAATAATTAAGAATTTAACTAAATACATATATGTGAATCAAAAAGAGCTCATTACTAATGTTCATTCTTGTTTAACAGTTCATTCAACTTAATATTATTGATAATGTGTTGTTGTCGTATATGATGATCACGTAAATAAGTTTAGTTTGTATAAATTTGGACTGACTATTAAATCTGTTTTTCACAGTTTATAAAACATTAATTTCATTTTAAACATTTGAACTAAGTTTTTTGATATTAATCTGTCAGAACTTTAGTAAAATTAAATGACGGTTACATTATGCCTATTGTTAAATACTTAATTTTCAAGATTTTTAAATAACATAAAGTAATGATTTACAAGACATCAAAGCTTAATTTTTTAAACATTTTTTTCAAACTAATCAAAAAATTAGACTCAAGCTTCAACGATTAATAGTTTTTTGGAAAATATATTAACAACCAATAACCTAACTTTGCCTTTATTAGTCTTTTTATCACAAATTATAAAACGTTGCATTGATTCGAATATTAACTACATAATTGAAAGATAATATAAACCTAAAACAAAAACAGCGTGAATTTATAATAAACCGTTTTATACTGAAATTTTTTATCCCAAAATAAACAAACTAAATGTAAACAGCAAAGTAATTTCTAGAGCAATGATTGCTTATATTGTTTACATTAAATCGGAACCAATACATAGTGATGCACAAAAGTCAAAAGTTAAGAATTTTGCTAAACTCTTAACCTTAACTCCTGAAAATTTTTAGCTCGCTTTCTCGAAGAGAAGCAGAGCTTATGGATTTGAGTATGTCCGTCTGTCTGTCTGTCTGTCTGTCTGTCCGTCCGTCCTCGTGTCCGCAGTCTTAAGTCTGGGGCTTCGTATGTCTCAGATTAATAAACACTTTTAACTTTGCTCAATATTGGTTTCAGAACTTATATATTTGTGGCATTCTTACACATTAACATATAAGAAAGTGAGCTGTGTATGTTCCGTTCTTGTTTTATTTATATGTATAGTATTTTATTAATATAGACATGAAACAAGAATATGTTTCAAAATAAATATGTTCTTCTGTCGGATAACTATCTGGTTTGATTTTTTTCAAGAAGTAGGTTCGGTTAATGTAGAATAGTCTTTTAAAGTGAAATCCAGATATTAAACCGGGTTCCAAATATTAAACCTAGTTCCAAAAGAAGGATAAGAGAACATCTTAATTTTAAAATTATTACACATTATTGCTCAATTGTTAATTTTCAGTAACGTTTCACAAAAAGTTTGAGTTTTCAAAATTAAAATTAAAACTAATCTTTATGAATAACAAAAAAGTATTTAAAATGTAACTCTAAATCAGAGTTCGCAAAGACTGCGTTTTATTGATCTAATTTATATTTATATATATACAAACTTTTTAAAGAAATTCATTATTTTGATTAACCATCATGTTTTAAACTATATTATAATCCTTTATAATTTAGGGGTAATTTTTTAACTTTATACTTTATTGGGTTCCTAATGAAATTACCCACTTCGAAAAATTATTTGAAGTCGAAATTTTTAAATTTTTAATAAATAAAATGAGTGCATAAAAACGTGAATATTAGCGTCATTTTTTCATTTTTCTCAGAAAACATATACAATTACATTTTTAATTTAAATCTTATGGATTTTAGTAATGATAATTATTTGCTTATATAGAAATTATGGTATATTTTTGAAAATAAAAAAAACTGTTGGAAATTAGTAATAATTGAATTGGTTGATACATTTTCATCTTCAATATTGTATTTATTGGTTTATTGGCTGATAATGAGATTGAAACACAGAATGTTGTAAGAACTTTTTAAAGATACGTTTAATTATTTGGTGACAATTAAAACTGTGACTGTTGAGTGTTTACAGTTATTCCATTAGTGTTGGAGTTAACAGATGGTTCACTTTGGTTGTTCTCTGAATCACTGCAACTTCCACTACTGCTGCCTTTCTTGCCATCGGTTCCGTTTCCGTTGTGAGTCTTCACATGTTTGCTTAAATGGTCGGAACGCATAAATCGTTTATTACATACTGGACACGCAAAACGTTTTTCTCCAGTATGTGTGCGTAAATGTCTCTGTAGTTCGTCGGAACGTGTGAAGCGTTTGCCACAGAACAGCCAATTGCACACAAATGGTCGCTCTCCGGTGTGCCAACGCAAATGTGCCTTTAAGTGCGACGTCTTTCCATACACTTTACCACAACCAGGTATATGACAGCTATGAATGTTTTTCTTTCTGAGATGTGCGCCCGCAGGACCCAGTCGTTCCGCTTCTTGGCAATTGGGACAGTCGCAGGTCGCGCGTCCCGTATATCGGCGTTGAGAGCGCGGTGATGGCACCTGAGGAAGAGCTGGTTGCGAAAGACCGAACGGAGATGCGGACACACTTTGTGCTGTCGGTAGCATTGTTTTGTAAGTGTCTTGCAGTAAGTGTTGACCCGATGATAGCAGATGTGCGGGTGTTTGCGCCGCCGCTGCCGCTAATGTCGAACCTAAACCATAATCAGCTGAAGTGGGATAGTTTGTTGGCAAATGGGAATGAAGACCTGGTGGAGCAGAAGACATGTCATGGAGCCAACTGCCAGCAGCGGCTGCACTCGCTTGTGCTGCTTGAACGTCCCACCAATGAGTGGTCGATGAGTTAAGTGTGTTAACACTCGTCACTTCTGGTTTAATAGTGGTGTGGTGTCCTGTATTCATATTGAATGGCCAACTCTCGTAGGGATGAGCACTGACACCAACACGCGGATACATAGAGCCGAGATGTGACGAATCACTGTGCATCTTACCAATAAAGCTGGTTTGACCGCTCTCCGAACACGCCGACGTAACTGTGGTTCCAGGATAGAAGAGGTTGTCACTGCCATATGAGCTGCTCCCACAATTGGTGGTTACTGCCACTGCACGCTGATAGTGATGACTGCTACTCGTCAAACTTGATCCAGCACTAGATGTACTGTGGCTATTGGCTATACTAGGAACTCTTTGAGGTAGAGTAGATGATGGTGTGCTTACATTGACAACACTCACAGGCGATGAACCAGTATTGCCGCCACCATTGCCTCCATTGCCACCATTACTTCCCTTTTTCCAAGGATGAAATCCTTTTCCAACCGCCGCATCAGCCAAAGGTGGCGGCGTTTTATTCGCAAGTTTATTACATTGTGCCGTTAACATAGCTAATGGATTACCTCCTAGTCTTGGATGTTCCTATTCAATCAAATTAACAGCAAATATTAATTTTTAATTCTTTTAACAATTTCTTTAAAATTATGTATGTTTACAGTACACGCAAAATTATTTATTATGTCTAGTGTTTAGCGTTTAGAAACTGCCAAAACTAAAAGTTAATGTTCTTTTTGACGTATTTTTCAGATAATCTTCATCATTATTACTAAACAATACATGAAAACTAATTCATGGATAGCATATATTGATCTAATGAACAATTTAATCATGAAAGTTAGCACGCAATACATATCAAGCCATGCATCATACCAATCATTTAGTCTTTTTTAGTCTCAGTTTGAGAGTATAATATTTATATTTTTATAACAATTGTTTGTTGCTCTCTCTCTCTCTCTCTCTCTCTCTCGCGTTATCCCTCTCTCACTACTCACTTTCCCTCACTCTCTGTCTCTGCTTTAACCATCAGTTACCACACCCCATATGAGATCAAGTTTTCGGGTGGAGTGCCGCTGCTAAACAAAGAAATAGCGACAAAATTTTAAGATTATTTTTTCCATAGTTTTGTGAAAAGTAGTTTCAAAATAATTTTATTTAGAAATAAAATTTCTTCAATTTTTTAAAATTAATCAAAATTTCATGAGAAATTTCTATTATTAAAAAAAACTATAAATGAGTTTTATTTTACGAAAACAGGAATTAAAAGTATTTTAGTATTTTTTTCTAAATAAAAAAAGCTTCTATTATGAATGGATGCATTATAGTGAGTGAAAAATGATATAACAAAAACAAATGGAGTACAGCCCTGTCCAACCTCTTTCTATTGACAACCGCAACGACAACACCCATAACCGCCTCTTCGCTTTTTGAATTCCAAAAAGGGGATCAATGGAGGAAAAAGACGAGGGTTTGACTGTGCATGATATGCATGGCTTTGTTGTCATAAAGAAAATCAGAAGTATATATGGCAAGTGTTGACTTGATCGAAGTTAAAATCAGAGATCCTCTCACTGATATTTTACATTCGCATTCACACCCGCAGGTGTCACTTAAAAGTCACTGAAGTAGTATAATAGCGCGTAACAGCCAATATTATATTATATGCTCAAATGACCACTTTGAGGATTATGAGATTCATCGGTCCCTACTAAACTCAGCATACCGTACATACTCCACTATTTATAACTATTGATCTCTTAATGTTATTGTTTTTTGCCTAAGGATACACTCCAACCCTTATTCCAATAAGTACTGTATATCCACAATGATAACTCAGTCGTCAGTCGTTACAACTTTAACAACATTCGTCTAAATAAATATCAGTTCTTAACCACAATCATGTTAGTAAATGTGCAAAACCGTAAACACTGAGAAATTTCAATAGAACCCTCAAATAAGTAATGTTTTCAAAGTTTTAACGTGTGACTATTTCATTGGGACTGTAGTACATGAGTTACTCAACATTATTATATCTATTTATTTAAATTATTTATAATATACAAATATTTATTATATACGGTATTTACATATAAATCTTTAAGCAAATAAAAATTGTTTTAGCCAACCATAATAATAAACTTACTTATTATATGTAACAGAATTAATTTTAAAGCCAATTATTTAAATGACCGATCAATCAGTTTATTTAAAAATTTTTGGTTCACTCCATTATTCGTTTTTTACTTTTTGCTTTTAAATTTTCTAAACAATTTAATAATTTGTTAGCCATGAAATTAATATTGTATAATATCAAGTAATATATGGTTATAAATAAAAAATTATAATTTATCAAAATTTAGTACGGTATCACTGATACATTACCAACAATATTCTCGTAATAATAGTTGGAAATTTAAGAGCATAATACCAAACTAGTTTATAAGAAATAAGCCGAAAGTAATTATGTGATTATTAAAATTAATGTCATAAAATTTCTAATACGACATTTGAGTAACTAAATTTTCAAAATAAAACTTTTCTATTTTAGAAAATAGTTCTATGCCAAAAAAAACATGTTTGGGTGTGAGAAACTTTTTCATGCATTGTATTAAATCTAAAATATTTTTTACATCCGAAACGTTAGTTTTTCAATTTCTAAAGGGAGTCAACGCAACACAACTCACTCCATGATATCATATATTTTTACTTAGTATCAAAAACACTAATTAAATACTCATACGTCTAAACACATAAATCGGTAATTAAGCTAAAATACCATCATAAATGGGGAATATTTTCGACATAACAATATCATTAAGATGTTGTAAATTAAACATTAAACTGTAGATATTTACTTAAATTTTTAGCATTAGAAGGATAAAACAATCATACTGTAGGACCAGTACGGTATTAGTGTTAACGTAGCAAAACTGTAATTAGGTATTTCGCAATGCATACTACATCTGCATCTGCCATTTACAATGACATTGAGATCATTCACAAAACCCAACAAAAGTGCACTACAATAATATTGCTTTTAGCATAAAAGACTCTAATGCTTGAGACTGTTAAGAGTGGACCATTTCTTTTATCGGCATCAACGAGGAAAAGAAGGTTGTGATAGGAATAATGAGCGGGCGTTGTTCCACACTTGTCACTATTACTCTCAAAATTGTCATTAGCCAAACTAAATTCTTAGCATTCATTTACGCCGATATTTCTTCGTATAAGCTTACACTAATCAAACGTAATGTTTGGGTATTTTGATGTAATTAAATAATGAATGATTTATTATTTGTCCGTAAAAATATTTCTAATGGTTATACTGTAGTGAACAAACACATTCACATTCACAGCACAGTGGTGTGGAAGCGATGCAACCAAAATACCGAAATTCGTAAAGTAAATGTTAACAATAGTTAGTGTTTATTGAAATCATTGCACAATAGATACATCCAGTGGTCTATGAATCTGAGCTAGTTTTGCCATAGGAATACAGGTGATAGAAGGCAGTGATTGCCTCCTTGGGGCCAAACATATGTACGACAACACCGCACTGCTAAACAGCTAAACGGAGAGCACCTCACCTTTTGAAAAGCACAACTCTGCGGGATAACTAGTCAAAGTTTGGTGCATAACTGAAAATCTGCAATCTTTGTTCCCAATCCTCACAAAAGACCATTCTTTATGTATATATGTGTGATTTGGTGTCTTTACAATCTGCCGAAAATGGTCAATAGGGACTGGCAATACTGTACATATGAAACATGGATAGCAAAATATTTAAATCAATTTGGGATGTAAACAGCATTAAGCTATAGCGCTATACAACTGTAATTGTCAACTATAATTAATTTTCGCGTTTATCAACACTAATGAATAATGAGTTGTTTTTAATTTAACAGAACTTCTAATAATGCGCTAAACAATCAGTTTTGCGAATCACAACTTTTTTCCCAACACTCCGTAATGTATGTTAAAAAATGAATGTGTTGAGTAGATGTTATACACGCGTGTTAATTGAAGAATATAACAAAATGAACTTATCAGCAGCTGTTGCCGTCATGTTTGAAAGTCATTCTACAGCATTGGTATGCCGTCCATGCATGCATTTGAGGCGATACGCAAAACTAAAAATCAGCATATATGTATGAATAAGGCTTGTTGGTCTTAGGATGGATGATGACGGTTCAGCTTGGGCTGTAGGCAAGCATTGGGCCGGAACCGACGGATTCCCTTCTCAAAGCCCCAACCAATACTAAATATACCAATAGTCAAGTCCTAAGTGTGTAAATACTGAATTGTGTTGCGATTGACGCTCAATTATTAAATTATAAATAAATTTTCTATTATTTATCCCCAATCAAACTTTTTTTTTGATTCAATTGATTATATTTAACGGTTATAAATTAAGCGAATATACATAAAAATCACCGCAAATACGATTTATAACGTCCATAAACATTTTAAGTAAGATTTTGGTTTAGGCCTAAATGGAAAACGTTTGGTTTCGTATTTCATTTTCATCGTCACTTCTGTTTCACTTGCTTTAGCTTTAGTTGGAAATTGAGTGAACCCCGCGCTTTGTTATGCTATAGTATATATGTTATAGCGCTATGTTTGCCATTGAGCTTACAAGTAATATAATACAGAAAGTACCGCTTTTTCCTTATAAAATACAGAGGTCTGAAGGACCCTATTTGTAATTTGACTAAAGGATGTTTTGGCAATCTCTAAGGTAGAAATTGTGGAACTGATGAAATCATTACTTTATTTGGCGTCTAAGGTTACAACGATTTGATTCATATAAATCAAAATGCATTCGACCCTTAAAGTATAATACGCGCGATAAGCAAATCTAAATCAATGCGACAAAAGCAAATCAATACAATTCACTAACATTTTAATTGTTTCTAAAGTTTAAGGTTTATTAAAAGAAACATCATTAAACTTGCCAATAAAAATGCAATCATAAAATTATTCAAGCAAAAAACAATTTCGGTAAATAATAAATTACATATTTTGGTTAATGAATTAATATGAATTCTTAAGATCACTAAATTGTTTTCTAATTACAATTGAGTTGTAATTAGAATGTTATATAAATAGCATGTTATATATATTTATTTATTGTTTATTTTGCTAACTTCAGGCCTTGATTAAAACAAGCGCTAAAATGTGGGTTTTTATGACAGAACTGATCACATAGGCTTCATATGAATGATTATAATTATGATAATGGAAAGCGGCTCAAAGCAATTTTAAATTTCAAATGGAGCACGATTTTTCATATAATTCTATGTTCTTGAAGATGCACAACAGTAATGCAGCGAAAAGATATTGATTCAGCGAAAAAAATAAACAATCATAGATATTTAGGTTTTAAAAACCTAAGTTTTAATATTTTAATTCGATTATTGGCTAATTATTTGTAAATCCTGTAAAACAGTATCTGTCCAAAATATTCATAGGAAAATGTAAAGCGTAGTTAAAGAATACTTGCAAATTTGTACTTATTAAAAATAATTCTTTAGGTTTTATTAAAAATAATAAAAAATTATGAATAAAGAAAAATCAAACAAATTTATAAAAGTAAATAGTGAGCTCTACATATATTAACATGGATTCAGTATTTATATCCATATAAAAAGAAAAGATTTTTAACAAACACTAAATAAGTTTTGAAATTTTTGTTTTTGTGTTAAATCCTATCATAAAAATTGGTTGTGTCACACATTTATATTTTTAATTTTCGTCATCTAATTTTATGGCATTGAGAACTGTGCTGGATATTAAAATTTGGTTATTAAAACATAATTTTAAGGCTAGTTTTTTACGTATATAATTACGAAACCAAGTTTTCTTAAAATTGAATAAAACGAGTAAAGAGAGAGCGAATTAAAAATGGGAACACAAGTAAAGTAAAACTTTAAACTAAAAAATGATTAATCGAAAAAACCGAAAAAAAACATAAAAATAAAATTGTTTTTTGGTCTAATAACCAAAAAATACGCATCAACTAAATTTTAAGTTATGAAAAATTTTAAGTGACAAACCGACTTTTAATTGGGGCATAAAATAGTGATGAAACTTACCATTTGAACATTTGCCATATTTATGGAAAAATGTGGGTCCTCGCCCAAGAGGGGCGGCTCCGGTGTGCACAGGTCAATGTTGAGATATATACTATAATGATAGAATTGTCGACTATCTGGTGACTTTCAATACTAAAAAACTAAGTTATGAAACTTGATCGTGAGAGACATGTAAACACAGCACTTATACTACTAGAAGTAAACGCCACGCGAAACAACAAAACCTCAACGATATATATTTTCTGCTATATTGCGATTGTGGACATCCCTTCTTTACATTTGATAACAAACGATAGGATCAGCCCATAATCCATTTCGAGTCCGCCTCTCAACACCGAACATCCTCTTTTGAGTTTCGTTTCACTTCTAAGTTCTTTTTTACTAACGAAGAGAATCGGAAAAAACACTCATTTTAGGTTTAGAAAATTTCGCTGTTAATTTTCAAAAAATCAAGGGCACACACACTTACACACACACACCGACTAAACTAAACTAAGCTAAACTTTGTTAAACTTCGCCTTTTGTTAATTTCTCTCTCTCTCTCTCTCTCTCGCGTCTGTTCTGTTATACCTTCTCTTTCCAGTTTTTTTATGAAAAAGTACAGACAGGTCATTCATTTAAAGGTAGGTAAAAATAAAGAGAATACCGACTGAGTGAGTAAAAATGTAAGAACTCGTGATCATATGCATTAATGGTATGATCGTGATAATCATTTTAAAGCCCACCATTAAGAGATGTTATAACTCAAGAATTGACTTAATATTAATTTTTAAATGCATCCTGCAATAGATTTATTTATTAAGTGATTTATAATTTGAAATAGCAAACAAAAAACATATCTATTTATGATTATTGCATAACACGAATGTTCAAGTTTTGTTTAACTCCGATAATTTTAATTATAATGAAATTAAAAAATGATTTACATTCAACATTAGTGTTTCTAATTTCTTAATAAAAAAATAATCAACAAAAAACAAATAAATAAATTAATATCTAATTAAATAAAATGAACATAAAAATAAGTTATAAACTAAGGCTCAAAGCTTTTTAATTTGCGTTGTGTGAGAAGAAGTGAATAAAATTTATTACTAACTTAATGGTTTAAAATCCATATATAAAAATGTATTAAATTTTGCCTTAAATATAATTACGAAACATTAATAAAGCGGATATTTCTGCTATATGTCAATCTTATTTCTATTACTGTAATTGCGAAATGTATTTTCATTAAAAATAAAATTGAAGTAATATTTATTTTTAAATCAAAAAATTCTGATTACATAGCATACTGAAGTTAGTAATTCAATAATATACAATTTGACAGCAAAAAAAATTAATTTTATATATTTTATTTATCAATAAATCAATGCGTTTTACTAAACATTCCTTAAGTTAGCGAATGTTTATGCAAAAAAAACATAAGCTAATAATCATTTTCTAAAATCATCTTTTGATGAAATTTTTAAAAGCTAAATCAATTCTTTATGGTAAAAATATAGTGAAATAAAAAGTACAGCATAACTTTTAAAAAAGTTGCATCCCATTTAATAGAAACAAAATTGAATTTTTAACATATTTAATTCTATACATTGCAGCGCTAAAGGTCTTAACGACTTTCATAATGAATAATATTTCTTTTGGCTAAAAATATTTATTTGCATTTTTGTTTACAAGATCTGAATGATGTAAATACCGGTCATTAACTAAAAACAAAGTATTTAAAATTTATATTTAATTTTATTATTATAAAATGCTAAATAATTAGAAATATAGTTAATTAACTGTTAACAGTATTATATATTATCAATTATATTTTCGGAAAAAATGAAAATTTAATAAATTATATTATTTATCCAATATTTATATTAATTTTGATTACCTCGCCTTTTTTCATTGTTAGTTATAAAATTATCAATTCATTCATTCATTCAAGTTATATAATTATATATTTTAAAGATACTATGAATGTTTAAAATAAGGAAAAGATTTTTTAAAAAACAATGAAACGAGACAGTCAAACCTCATAAAAAAATAATAAAAACAATTTTTCTATACTGCCCTAAGGAAACGTCTGTTAATTTTATTTCTTTAGTTAAGTATTGAATTATAAATTATAAAAAGTTTGATTGAATTATTAATAATAATAATTTACAAATTCAACTTAAATTTTTTATCGGTTATGTAAAAATTATTTAAGTTTCAATCAAAAACAAACTTTAATAAGATAAAAATTTTTTACATTTTGAAATTATAAATAATTATAAACATATTTATCTCCCAGCTAGTAACAATTAGAAGCGAGGGGTTGTCTGGCTCTGGTTAGAGTCTATAAAGTCGACTTAATTTTTATATTTTATTTTGAGGTTCACTAAAAACATCAAATTGAAATTTTCTGGTAGGGAGTCAGTCAGCAAAACTTCGTTAGTGGGTTGCATCTGGTGATGGAATAAAAGTCAAAACACGATTTTTGTTTCAAACTGTTAGTTTCATGTAAGGTAATGGTTTAACCATATCTAAATTAATTCCTTTAATCTATTTAATTTAATTATTTTATTCTGCCTCTAATATATCTATTTAAAATTTGTGTAATTTCAATGTAATTATTAAAATTAAAGTTTAAATAAAATATGCCATATGTTTCATTACAAAATATGCGTATTTATCCTATTACTGTATACTCAGCTCTTCACTCCAAGTGATTGTAGTTCAATATAATCACTTTAGACAGATTGATTTGAAAATAATTCATTATAATAATTATTCAAGTTTAAAAAATTAACTAAATTTTTTTGTTTTCTACAAAAATCAATTAATAAATTTCATTTTAAGAAACAAATAAAATGTGGCGCAACGTTGCGAGTTTTGTTTTTCATCATATAAATGAGAACGACATGTTTCTATTTTGTTATAGCAAATCGATATAAAACAATATTTATAATAATAATTATTATTTGGTTGAATTATTTTTTATTTAAATATGTATATAATTTAACTCGAAAAATATAATTTTAGTAACATACTATAAGATAAGAAATAAACTGTTTTTAATAATATATAAGATAGTAAGATATAATATACGTTAAAATATTATCTATTGTAAAAGTATTTCAAAAAGTCTAATAATTTGTGAATCATGTGGAAAACGTATAAGTTATTCATCAAAAAAATATATTTAAAAGGTTAAAAATTGCAAACTTTAGATTAGTTTAAGATAAATTGTTGATATGGGTAAACAAGAAAACGATAATATGGTTCGAATTCAAATACTGTAACAATTCAACTCATTCCGATATTTTATTTGTTTTCGATAAATTAACCGATCGAGTAAATCAAATTATATCGAAACTTTTTATAAGGAAATAGTTTCCTAAAGGCAAATATTTGAAAATGTTCGATATAACATTATGTGAAATTCTTTTCATACACACGATACACCAAACTATTTTTAGTAGACGATGGCATATTATTAAAATATGAATATAAAAAATTAGATACTCTATGTAACGCTTGTTTATTTTATTATTGTTTATTACTTTAATCTTTTTAGTTAAATCATAATACGAATTATACGGTACATAAATACAATTTCTGCTTTCATTCTGACAGTATGTCAAACTGATAAGCTTTCGTATTGCGATGTTTTATTTATAAAGTTCTAAACTCTCTTAAATAATAAACTAATAGATACTGTTTGAACTGATGTGAACTGAACTAATAAAAGAAATTAATAAAAAGAAAATAGAAAGAACGTTATATAGATTGAGTATAAATGATATTTTTACATGTCATGTCATCTGTGAGTTAAAGCAAATAAAAATGAAAGCAGTAATGCATTGTTGAACAGCACAACACAAGCATTGCTGTCATTCAATGCATCTTTTTCCCTGACACGATCTACTATTTTATTATTATTGCTTTTTATTGAAAAGTTTTCTATTTTATGTATTACTTTTTTGGTTGTATGGTTATATATATTTTTAATTTTTCTATTCACACACAGATAATAGAAATTATAAATAAAGTGTGAGCATAACCATCATAACCATCATAGCCATACGCATAGCGCAGACCCAAACACACGTATAGACTCAATGATGGTCAATCATGCATGAATTTTGTTTGCTAAAAACATCTAGCATTTTATTATTGCGAGTATTACATGATTATACGTCGTAATCAACTATAATCAGAATGGTATATGACTATAGACTATATAGAGTACGATATGAATAGAATTCAATAGAATGGGATTGAGTTTGGTTATGCAGCTTCATTTAAACGCCACTACTCTTACATTGATTGGAGAATTGAGTGCACAAAAGATGACACGCGTCTTACTCATCTTAAGATTATGGGTGTAAATAATCAATGGAAAAGCATTTTAGCGAAAATGATTTTAGTTAACCGTCTATCAATTCTTGTCCTAATATGATAAAACTCAGTTCGCTATGTTTCTACTCTAAGTAACGCTTCATTTCTTGTATTTTGCTATTGCTTTTGACCTTTCGTGACCACAGTTTCAAAGAACATGCTTTTGGTTATTTTCTTATTCTTTGATTTTAGTGGTGGTTGTTGTAGTGGCTGTTGAGGTGCATCACATGCATCTGCATGACAGTTGCAATGCATATAAGATAGCATTGGAATAATAGGGAACAGTGCACTGTTCACTGTGAGGAGAGAGAGAGAGAGTATTCTGTATTTTTAATTCTAACATAGTATTGCTCTGTTGCAACAGTCACTCTTAGTCTCTAGTCTAGTCTGCACCACAAAAGAGCATTTAAATTCTGGTTGTCAATTAAAGATGTTTTCGGCATGTCATAACTGAAGTGTAGTGAAATCCCACAGAGTAAATGGCATTTTGCGCCATATATAGTAGATATACCTTGTCTTGTGGTTGAAGTGCGGCACTCATCCAAAGCTAAAGCCAAACCGAGTCCAATTTAGCTCTACTACTTCGTTGCTGTCAAAAACAGGCTTAACTTTTTCGATATGCGATGGTTATGTGCGGTTATGTGCATCGCTTTAAATGGGCATAAGATCGACCATACAATGCATTAAATAAAATCAAAATCAGTATAACTATGACCTTTAAAAAAAGCCAATCAAATATTGGCTACTTTATTGTTTTTCTAAATTATTGTATTGAAATATTTGCATTTACTTTGGCATAAAAATTAAAACGAAATTGTAATAAAAGACAGTTGTTTGCATGTGCTCGTGAGTAAAATCATTTTCTGCCATCAGGGCGTGAAAAGGCGTTACTATGGGCCGCCTTTTCTTGAGGATTACGAGAAACCCTACTAATCTTTCCATAGCCAAGAAAAAACTTCTGACATAAACATCTAATATTAATGCTCACTTAAACTGTATAATAAGTAGCTGTATCACAGTTTATGTTTGTTTTGCACTTCAAATATCAATAATGAATCTAATTTTTACTTATAGTTCATAGACGAGCCCTTAAAGCACGCAATAGTTGTATGAATGCATGTTTTATTGCCATTAATTTTAAATTCGTCAAATTATCATTTAAAATCATAATTCCATTATTAAAACAAAAAAAATCAATAAAATCAGTAGTGATAGAAGAGAAATGTCAGTAATAGTAAATAACCGTTTTTTATAAGAATAAAAGAAAAAATTTGTATAGAGTTTGGTTTATTTCCTGCTTATTCGCTTTATTAGCATATTCTGTGACCACAGGAAAAGAATGCTGAGAATGGAAAGTATAAAATTGTTGTACAAGTGAATGAAATGGTCAAAATACAGGGTTGGAATAGTGGGACAAAGAACCACCGAATCCCGCATTCAGCTTAAATGGGTGACTGTTTGAATGTACCTTTTTTCATAACATTTATTGCCTGTTTCTTCTTTTACCCTAACATTTTGAAAAATAATGGCCAAGTTTTTCTTTAGAAATATACTCATAGCGCTCTGTTAATACTATTGGTTTGTATGTTTCACTTTTTGACCAAATATTAGCGTAATAGTTCCCATACAAGGATATCGGTTTTGGTTTGGCGTTAGAAGCCGTAGTGGTTGTAAATGGTAGTGGTGTGTAGGTTTGTGTGTGTATGTGTATGCAAATTGGCCATAACGAAAGTCAAATTATTGTTCATTATTGTCATAAAGTCAAACTAAAATAAAGGGGTTTAAGAACAAAGCGAACACTAGTAACCATTGTGTATGGGCATAGATCATTATTACTGGCGCCAGACGATTAGCTTTTGCCGAAAAGAGCAAAATGAATGCGTTCGTTAAATTCGATTACCTAAATATGCACACAGAGATACGCACACAGATAAATGCATAAGAGAAAGTAAAAATAGTACAGTATATGTAAGCGTTACTGTATAGGTGTGAATGCAGAAACCAGTACTGGTAATAACTAACCTGTGCGTACACGTGAAAACTTAAAACTGGTTAATGTATTTATGAAAAAAATCGGCGTTCGTAAACAGTACGCTAAACTACATTGATATGCCGTCAAAGTTGGCATCACGCGGAGACTGACAAGTATTTGTTTGCCGACAAGTGTACTGCTCGTACTCTCTCATAACGTTAGCAATGCTCCTTAATCTAAAACCACCCGCTGTTACGAATTTATATATTGCTCCATTCAAACTAAATGTGTTTTAATTACATCAGATCAGATAAGGGGATAGAGAGACAAACCATTTCTAATTAGTAGTCTTATGGCATTTCCAATTACTATTTCTTGTTTGCTAAACTAGTGTTTACCATAGCTTTTTATGTGACCCTTCGCGTGATACATAAAAACCTTAATAGACAGCTATGAAAACAAAAAAATGATGTAACGAATAAAAACGAATAAGCAAACAACACATGCATCAAAAATATTTCTCTACAATTTAGTGGTGTATGCGTGCATTTATTCGCTATGACCAAACACTGCCGCTTCTTTTCAAATCAACAAATAGCAGCTAAAGTCTTATACCAAAAACGATTATCACTACCAATTATGTTATCAAATGCAGTTTTCAATGTTATACCATTAGTGCTTGTAAATATGCTATGTCTTCATATGCCTTTTTTAAAAAATTGGTTCGGAATACCTGTACTGCTGCCGTTGCAGAGAAAATGTTATTTAATATAAATCAAACAAACACACGCCTAACTATTTAGAGCGAAATAACCCAAATTACTGAATCATTTTATTTTAAACTCCACTATACATAGAATTTTCTTTTTGCTCTCGCAAACAATCAAAAAAAACTTTTTTTCAATTTTATTATTATTTCAAAATTTTACTGTTAACGCATCACTTTCTTCAAAATACCTTACATGTTCAAAGATTGGGTGGAGTTTGGCCTTGACTTAAACCATGTTTTAAGCCAATTAAAATATATGACGAAACAGATATAAATATGCGAATTACAGAATCATTACGTATCGATTTTTGTGTAAAAAAAGACAAATACATTTACAAATCTAAAAAAAGTGCAGATTTGTCAGCAACAAAGTTGTCAACCAAGTTATCAAACAGAAAATTAATTTAATATGACTTTCATAAAATAAGACAATTTAGGTAACTATTATTAGTAATAAACCAATTTAGACGAGTTGGCGCAGATATAGAGATTTGCATTAGTGATAGAAAAACTTGTAAAAACAAAACAACAACAAAAAAAAACAAAATATGAGTTGATATTTGTGTAAAGCATGTAAATATGGTTATAACACACACAACACATATACATATTACAATGCATGCATAAGCCTTGATGTGTTATTTGGCCGAAGGCAACAAATGTCTCTTAAGTTGAAGCGTTTTGATGGTAAAAAATTATAAAACTCTCTGCTCAGCCATCAAAGTTAAGCTCATGCAGAAATAATGGTGTCTTATATATGCATGCACAAGAAGACATATGTCGTTTAGGTCATGCAAGTCCGTAACAATGGTCATAATGGTTTTAACAAAGATGTTTTTTTACGAATATTTAAACTACAAATGAAAATACATTTTTTCCTATTCAAATGCTCACACAATCAAAAAGCATATCATTAATAAATTATTTAACTTCGCATATATTATTAAAATAGAACGCAATTTAATAAATTGTGGGACCAATTCTCAGAAACTGTACAAACACTAACTTTTTAATTTATGAATTATGCAAAAGTAAGTGTCGATTCATTATTTATGGGAAGCTATTCATTTATTTAATAAAAATAAATTTAGATTTAAATATTTTATTTTCTCTGCTCGACTCCGAACCATTTTCTGCAACATTACTGAAAAATGTTCTCAAAAAATAATCTAATTATCACCACAAACACCCCACTGGTTTAAATTATAAATATGATTTGATAGCAATCATAAAAGATGTGTGTATACATAAGATATATATATATATTTGGAATGGCACGCAATCACTGCTATTCTTTGGCCATTAGCAGACAAGTGTTGATAAGAGGGACGTGTAAGAAAAAATCTTCATTCGAGAAACAACAGACATGTTCATATTAAGAAGACTATCACGAAAGCATAACTCTTATGCACGCAACTCAATATATAGTTTATCGTTAGAATGATAAAAAAAATTATATAAAATAAAATAATAGTGTTGCTGCGGAAAGTGTGATGGAGAGAGAGTGTGGTGCAGGTGTGCTCCACAGAAATTGCTTCTGTTATTTGTAATAAAAGAAAATAATGTTTTTTTTTGTGATATTGAGTTTTTCGGTTGCGTTCGCTGCATTGGTTCGCAAATTCGTCTATAGATTTGCAAACTTGAAATGTGTGTGTTGCAGCTCTGCACGAGTGGATGTATTTTTTGAATGGCAAAGATTGACAGGTACACCTTATTACGCCATGATTTTGTGACATTAATGTCAGTTTTGAGATGAGAAAGGCCTATATTTATGGCTCTTTATATCTCTGGCTCTGGTATGTAATTACACAGATATAAATCTTGACCTACAATTAAACCTTCACCAGAGAAACCACTAAAAAACATTCATTTTTTTCGTTTACTATTTTTTCCAATACGATTATTCGTTTTAAACTGTTTAAATATAAATGAAGTTTTCAGATCGAAAAGATTAAATCATATTTTGTTTTGCTTTTTTCGAAAATAAAAAGAAGCTCTTAATACAAATATTTTTGTTGAGTAGCAATACAGCTATGAACTATGTTATATTAGCATCGTTTTAGTTCGTGTATTTATTTGGCAAATGATTTAATATGGGGAGGAAAGTTAATATTGGAGAACAATCATAGCACTGACATGAACAAAATTGATGAACCAAAACACCATCAGTATTAGAGGTGTGGCATACTTTGGGCCAAACTAAACAGTTTCGAAGATCCCTTACTTCTCTCTCTATTTCACTTTAGTCTAATACACTTTTTTTAAAAAGTCAAGACACAAGTTGTTATACTAGTGGGCATACAGACTAAAGGCACAAACTGGTCAATGATTAAAGTTTGTTTAAACAGTTAACACCGCTAAAGAGCGTATTGAGCCCTTAGGGCACAAAAAACAATTAAAAGTGCTGTAACAAACAAACTATGTTTTTCACTCTTTGCGCAATTAGTCAAAAAAGAACATATTCTATTAATTGTTAAATTAAATTTATTATATGGTTATGGGAAATGCGAGCAATAAATTTTGATTTTATTTGTTGAGGTCATAATTTAATCAAAAGTGGTGATCATCCGAGTTTTTCTAGTCTCTGCGTCTCACTATAAAACTCTGTACCCCTAAAGCCAATCGATTAGTGTTGCGCTCTTTTGATACTTTTATATTTCCTGAGCCAAAATCGATAACATTAGTGGTTCTGTTTGTGCTTTCAATGTTGCCGTTAAATTGACAGTAATTTGTCAGAATCATAATTTCAGCATCCATTGAATCAGAACCCAATCAGTCGCGTTGTATGGTTTTTACATATCGCCGTGGATGCACTCCATTCATAACAAATATGGTATCAATTGAAATCATATGGGATTCAAGTGAAAGCAATGCGACCCCCCATTGATCTATTCATTTACATGAGACCAGCTAAATGTCCGGATGAAAGGGAAATGACACCACGCATAGGGATAGAGCAATATAACCATCAGATTGTATCAAAAAAAACTATTCAATTCTATTCATTTAATCATATTCTTAGCGTATTTTATGCTTCGATTAGGTTTAGCTGAAAAATTCAAAACTTCTTTGTAATGTAGAATGAAAATAATTTTATTGAAATTTCGGTCTATTTATTTAGTTTTTTACTTGATAGAAACACTATTGTTATAATAGAAAAATTCACCGCGAATCTATAAATATGCAAAGAAAAACATTTTAATCAAGTCAAGTTAATTATTAAAACTCCTCCTTTTTGATGTTAGCCTATGTTCAATTTATCACTAGTTTACTCGATAACAGACGATCAATGAAATTATAATAGTATATAAATTTATATATCAGAGCTTAAACTCTATCCCCGTTAGAGTTTTATTGATTAGAATTGTATTTTTAAACTTATAACAATTTTATTTTTATATTAATTCTATTAGATTATCAAATTTTTATTTAAATTATCATAACTACAGTAATCTGTTTCCGTACTCTGTAATATCGATAATGATATACTATGATGGAATGTGATCGTATTGGCCAATAACTTTAAATCGAATTTACTGTTGCGTAAAATAAATTAAAATATATTCTGTTTTTTATACAAATATAATTGTTTAATTTTGATTGTGTCAATATTCACAATACAGAAAATGGTGTTTTGGAAAGAAGTAAAATTTTGAATGATTTTTTTTTTATTTCATTTCATCTTTGCTTTGTACGTGATATTCCTATGCAACTTAAATAATTTGCGTTAAAATAAGATTTGCTAAAAACTATTATAAAAGCTCGACTTTTGTACAAAAAGGTGAGCTAAACAAGAACGGCACATTCATAGAGAGCTCATTTTTAAAGATTCTACAACAAGATAACCTTATTTTCGACATTTTTTTTATGAAGCTGTGTATTTTACTAACACATGGTCGCACAGACAGATAGACAGACAGAGATGGTCAAAAACAGTAGCTCTAGAAATGAGCTAAAAAATTATCCCTTTAAAAATAATTATTTATATACGAACAAAATGAATATTATTTTTAAAAATGTAATAATATTAGTAATATTTTACAACATTTATTAATAGTACTATTGTATTAATATTACAATAATTAACATCACGTGTTTGTGCTTAAACATATTTGTTGTACTACAATAAACAGCGTACAGTAAGAGTAATGGGGAAATATTTTGGCATTAAAAAATTTTCGTACAAATAAAACAGCTGAAATTTACAATAATTCGAAAATATTTAAAAGCGAATCTGAGACTTTGATGATTACTTTGGCGATTTATTTTAAAATTTTTTGTGGCTAAACTAAAAAGGATTTGTACTACAGTTCTTGACATTCTGACCAAATTTTCATTTTTCTTGAGAAATACTAAAATACTGTGAAATACTAATATTTAAAGGGGGCATTAAAATATATCGGGGTTTGGGAACAATTATTTCACTTTTGGACACAAATTCGAAAATGTTCTTCAACTTTTATAATTTTGGGTGAGACCAGATTTCAGAAAAATTGTTAAGGTTGTGGGTTGTGACTCTTGCAACAGTCTGATAAAAAACGACAAGCTAAACAAGTAGTTTAAAAAAATAATATGATCATACCCTTTATAGTAAATTTAGGATACAAAATTTTGTTTCGACTTTCAAATAAACAACAATTTTACCCTATATGTCTAAACTTGTAGCTTATAGAAAATATTTATGCAAATGTATATTTACAGTAATTATACGTTTAAATCAAGATTCATGATATTCACAAATACTTATTTCTAAATTCGATTGTTGTTTAATAATATAAGAG
The DNA here is from genome assembly GCA_034700185.1 of Phthiracarus laevigatus. Lineage (NCBI taxonomy): Eukaryota > Metazoa > Arthropoda > Arachnida > Sarcoptiformes > Phthiracaridae > Phthiracarus > Phthiracarus laevigatus. The sequence continues at coordinate 20,698 of JAQIXJ010001382.1, forward strand.
CATAACGTAAAATATTCACCAAAATATGTCATTACTAACCATTATTATAATAATAAAATCGCATACGATTCGAAATACGCATTATACTACTTTCGCTATTATTTCAAAATAAAAGCTTGTTTGTAATAAACTTTCTGACATTACTGTTATAATGCTTTATGCCTATTATAAAAATTTGTCGTATTGTAAAAATGATTTGTTTTCTTCTGATAAAAAAAATGTTCCAAAAAGGAAAACTTTAAAAAAATTTATTTCCCAACAAATCCCATTGGATTATCGAAACAATCAATGCATTTGAATAGCATTCAAAAATTCGTTTCTTTTGGCACATACACAATGCTTTGGTCTATAGATGAACAAAAGCGCGCCTTAGGACTTTTGGGACCTCGGGACTTGAGGTCTTTTAAGGTTCAGGTTCGAGTCC
>JAQIXJ010001383.1:0-21116 GCA_034700185.1 Phthiracarus laevigatus
GCTCACTTTTTAATAGTTTGATTTAAACTAATAAGTTATTAATGTCAAAAGAAACTTGTGTAAAATACGTGCTAAATACTATGGTCGAGTTAGTGCGGACACACAGACGGACGGACAGTGTCAAAAGCATAAGCTCGCCTTTTTTTAAAAAAAGTGAGCTAAAAATTCAGAAAATATTGTAGAATAATCAGATTACTTTTATTTTTCTTTAGTAATAATTACCATAAATTCGAGAGTGGATAAGAGAGAATATTTTTTATCTGACTTTGCAAAATTCTTATATATGGATTTGGGTATTCCATCCGTTTGTCTGTCTGTGCGTGTACACTTTATGTTAATTTAGGGATTTTTTTCTTTATATTAATGAAGGGATTTCAGTGATTTATTATATAAATAAAGAGATTTAAACCGATTGCTTATGTTTATGAAGGGAATTTAAGGTCAAAATGGACATTAGTGGGTCAAAAAGGCCAAAAGTAAGATCAAAATGGACATAAAAAAAGTCAAAAATGACCATATTTGGGTGAAAAATGGGGTAAAATGGGCAAAATTAGGAAAATATAACTAAAATGCAGGTAAATAATTGTGAGGCATCTGCTGCTATTAAGTTGTAATTAAAGTATTTTTAGGCAAAAATGGCTATAATAGGGTTATAATAGACAAAATATGCGGCTGAACTTTCAGTGGTATCAGCCGCTATTAGCTATAATAAAGAGATTTTGAGATTTTTATGCGCAAAATTCAAGTCAAATAAAGTAGAATAAGGCAAAAAATGACCAAAAATAAGGTTAAATTTTAATGGAATCTGCCGCTAATAGGGTTGAATATTAAAGAACACGAACTACACATATACCGTTTTATATGCTGTATAATTTTTAACAAAAATTTCAATAAAAATAATTTAAAATATTGGTAGCGATTGAACAAAGTAAGAGACTAGCTGAAACTAACTTTACAAAGTCAGATATTATGACAGTATCGAACTTGTTTGCTTATAAAAACCAATAAAGAAATCAAAAACAAGATAAAACTTTAAAAATATATTATTAGTGAGTATGAAACGCAACTCATTTCAGGCGCTTAACTCTCATTCATCGTTGTACCTTCGGGGCAAAGTTAGTATAAAAATTAAAAAAATACCAAAAATTTATCAAACTCGATCTACTATTTTGTCGATCACCCATGTTATTTTTGCGTTCTAGAATACTACGGTTCCCTTGTTACTTAACTAAATGAGATAACTTCGAATGTATTAAGTTTTCATTTTTCTATTGTTAAGACCGGTGATTTGCATAAAAGTGCAATTTTTTATTTTTATTTTTAACAGAAAAAAGCAATACGATAAGAAAACATTTCGAAATTTTCCATTAAAAATAATAAATATTTCGACAGCTTTAATCTTCTTTTTTGTTCGCAGTAAATAAACTAACGATTAAGCAATTTCATTATTTTTAAATTTTAAAAATTTCGAAAAAAACATAAACAATACGTAAAAATTTAAGTTTATTCTAAATATTAATTATTACTGTAATGCGTTGATGCACACTAAAAATTTTCTAAATCTAATTAGGAAGGGGAGGGTAATTTATTATATGTTGATATTAGCGACAATTTTATTGACGTTAGAACTAATTTTTTCTATTAATTTTTACAGTAGAAACCTAAATCTCTCTCAACCTATGCCTCTCTCATTTAAGTTAAAAGAGAATATTTTTTTGAAGTTTTGAATAAAAATTAAGGGAGTTAAAAAATCAAAAGTTAGATAGACAATTTTTTCACTTGCCTAAAAAATTTGAATATTATCTTTATACATTTTTTTGGTTGAGAGAACATCTTATTGAAATTTTGGATTTTTGGCCACCCTGATGGTAACTGATTATCACTGTATGCTTACATCAAATCGAATAGTTTGCGGGCAATAAGCCATTAAATCATGAATAATGTAATTAATAAATCTTAATGTTATATTATTAATCATTACCTGTTTTCTAGAAATAATAAATAATTTTATTTTCAACTTTTTCGTACCTGTATATTATTAAATGATATACCATATTAAATGATAGAAAAAAGTATTTGTTAACGCTATAGTATTTGGATGTCGTATCAATGATGAGAAAAAAATCATTTTCCCTGAGCTTGAGCTTGATTATCCTGAGCTTAAGCTCAAAACTGGTAGGAATTGAGCTGAGCTTTAAAAATAAAATGTACTTCTGAGCTTGAGCTTACTTAATTATGAATTACACTAAATCTTTTATTAGAGCTTGAGCTAGCTTAAGCTAGCCTGCCATAGCTTGAGCTTTCTCTCATCATACCGTATCAAAGCCAAAGAAAGTCATTGATCTCAATGACGTTAACTTTAAACATCCGTTATCAACAAGTGTTTTTTAGACTCATAATAAAAGAATTATTGTCAAATAATTATTTTTATACGAAAATTTTCGCACACATACGCTATGTACTGAAAAAATGCTGTACCAGTATAAATGTGAACATAAAAATAAACAATTCGGTAAAATTTAAAAATATAACACATATAAAATTAAAAAATTAATTAAATTTAATATATAGTTTTCTAGACACACCGGCGAACGGATATAACGAAAATCTTATTAAGATAGATAGACAGACAGACATGCAGACATAAGTTCAAATTAATTTAAAATTGAGTTAAAAAATACAGAATAATAAATATCTTGTACATACAGATCACTCGATATGATTAATCAATAAATTTGAGTGAATTTTTTTGTTAAAATCTAATTAATGTTCGTTAAAAAATCAATTAAATTCAATTCATTTTTATTATTCTATTATTTTATCGAATCCTCAAAAAACAAGCTACTGTATTTGCTAAGTTGTAGGGCGCGTCTTATTTTATGCCATAATAATCAAACCTTACCTAAATATAAAACAACTAAAAATTAATTAAAGCCAAACGGTTATGAATTGGAAATTATAAAGAGGCCAAAAATTACGCAACATAGAACAGAAAACATCAAAGTAGATATGTAAGTTTTAGGTGGCCATCCCTTAGCATTAGGCTCAGCCTACAGCCTACAGCCTACAGCCTAAGCCTATGTTTTGTTGGAAAAATAGGCGGACTAATCTTTAGGCTCACGTAAATCTTATTAAACTGCAAAAAGTTTAATGAAAAAAATTATCTAATAGAGCAAAGCATAATAATTGCATGTTTTAAGTATTGCACATCTTTTTGAAATATGCATTTAAAAATTATTTTTTAAATCGAGCCTACAGCCTAAACCTGAGGTATCGAAAAAAATAGGCTGGCCTAAGCCTAAGACTACAGAATATTTTAGAGCCTAAGCCTACATGTTGTAACCTGACAGCCTAGAGCCTACCATGTAACCTTAGGCTTAGCCTAAATTTACATCTCTACATCAAAGTAAACAGTCTGTGATCGAACACTACATTAATTTGTTTGCGATATGATTGTGTTATTATCCGGTTTCAAGTTTTAAACAAATTTTAAAACAAATTTATCCGCTATAAAACATACTTAAATATGTAATATTTAAAAAAATATATAGCAATTTTCCTAAAAACAATAAATAAATAAATAATGTAACATTTTGCAACCGTAACATTGTGACATTTTGTCCGCGTTTTATAATCTGAAAAATAAGGTAATAACTTTTTACTGTGTGCTTTTATTGTCACCGTTAACCCTCATCATAAAATGTATCTGCCAAAAAAAATCTGTTGATTCAAGTGTTATTATTCATCTCTAGTTTATACGAATTGATATCGAATGAACATAGATTAAAACGCAGAAAATTTTAACTCAATTAAGTTAATTAAATTTTTACAGTGTGATATCATCGAAAACACGCCTTGTAGTGCCAACTAAGCGATTTTTTCAATGGAATTTTATAAGTTCGCTTATTTCTTGATCTACTATTGATAATAACTTAGTTGACTATTAGTTTTTGATCATTTCGTGTCCGATAGAAAACTTTTAAGCCCAAGGTTTTCTTTTATTAGTCTTTGAATCAGATATATTATTTATTCTTTTTATTTACATTCCTGAATCATCTTTAAAACTCTTTTATAAGTGTTAAAATCATTTTTCTTTACCAAATTTTAATATATATTTATCTCGACAAGTTTTATAGATATATATTTTTTAATGAATTATATATTACATGTATTGATAAACATAAATTTAAAACTTTTAATATTTTAATGTTTAACTATTAACCTAAAAAAGTGTAAACTAGTCTTATATTAATATTATTTAACAAAAATTTTTTAAGACAGTGTATTGTTTCAAACGTTTTATATTTTATATAATTGAAGCTATCGGAGAGCACTCTTTTCTATGTAAGCAAATAATGTACCGATTTCGCATAGATTCACAGATATTATGAAGGAGATAGTGCTCTCTGAAAGCTCCAAATATATAATTTTGACAGTTGTGGATATATTTAGTCTTATATTAAATTAAAACTTCTCCACCACTTTATAATTTTTAAAAATCTATAAACAAAATGTGGTACACTCACAAACCCGAATGGATGATAAATAGGTTTATCGATAAATAATCTACATATTTTGGATTTTGCGTTACAAATCTAGTCCCAAATAATTCTCATTCTATTTAAATAGTTTTCAAAATATTTGCTTTTTGTTTCAGTGCCAGTTTTGGCGAAAAAAGGAAAAAAACTAATAACATATTAACAAAATGGTTTGAGCACACAAAGTAACAGTAAAAAATTGAGCTTTATTTAGATTATATATTATGATGGCTTAGAGCTTCTGGAGCCTGACTGAACCTCGAACCCGAGCCTCTCACTTTTTGGAGCCTGACGTTTGAGGCTCGGGTTCTCTATGAAAAAGCATGGAGCCTATGTAAAGAGGTTCTAACTTTCTAAAATAAACAATAAAAACCTTTTTAACCAATATTTTACATTTTAATATCACCTATTTTAGTAAAACTTTAATTTTTATAAATATTTGAGAAATAATTACATTTATTATCAAATATATCACCTTAATCGAAAAAATATTGAATTAAATGCCATTTGATACTATCGCAAAAATTTTTTATTACTCATTTGTGATGCAATATTTATAGAGGTTCAGGCTACATGTAAGAGGCTCAGGTTTGGGCTCAAACTCCAATTTTAATCTAGGCTAGAGGTTTAGGTCAAAGATCGTTCCACACAATGCAAATAAATGTTCTACTAAGCCACGTCTCGCTGTTCCACTATGCCTAACATTTCTATGCATTGATTGGAACGGTAGCAAAATCATTGTTTCAAATTTAGCTAAAAATTTAAACAAAAAACGAAAGCTCCCAAACAAGAAGCTCTAGACTCGAATTTCGGTCTTTTATCCCTGATAATCCCTTTTTTAATTAAGAAAACGGGTTTTTGCAAAATAACAGTCAAAATTGTGACGAACAGACAGACTCAAATCCATATATCGGCTTCTGCAAAGTCAAATAACAAACAAATGTTCCACATTATAAAATGATCCACTATTTATAATGAAAATATTTATTATTAATAACATAACACAGACTCTTCGCAATTTTTTTATCCTTTTACGATTCTTTTGGTACAAGAGAGAGTAGTTTTTAATATTAAACCCCACATTCTGCCAGCGAATAAAAATAAAAATCAATATTTATGTATAACCGTCTCATATTTGTGTAACGAAATATAAATTATGTGCTCAACTCCGTTGCAGACACTTTTGAGTCGAAAAGTTCAAAGCGTTCAAAGCCTAGTGTCTCGTAGTAGACACGAAAGATATTTCGGTTTTCTTCGTCTTTTTCTGGGCAACGAAACAAAAAAAAATAGAAAATGTTCTTACAGTATAAATTCTAAACTAACTGGAAAAAAAATAATTTGCAGTATAGCTCTTGCGATAGAAATTCAATATTTACTCTAATTTTTTCTTTGGTTTTTCACTTTCGAGAATAACAGTCGAGCTTGAAAAAACAAAATAACCCAAGAAAACGGCTATGTATTTTTGAGAACAACTGCCGAATTTATTCACGGAAGCAGACAAGTATAATTATTTTTAACAATAATGCCAAAACTTATATTAATAGCATTCTACAATTGCGATAAACTATACCTATGGCATTCGTGAAAGTAACTACTGTATAGTATTTAGTCATTCATAGGCTTAAGTTTTAAAATTTCAGCGTTAAAATTTCATACTCGAAAATAAATAAATAAAACTACACTTCGTAGCAAAATATTGAATCAAAATCATACTGATTTCGAATAATAATAATAATAACAACAAATGTTTTAGCTATTGCTTATCAAAATCTAACAAAAAAGAATATGCCGGCGCAAAAGAATGAGAATCAATCAGATTAAATGCTAACATATACCGTATGCGATCGAGGATTGAGTATAAAAAATAAAGATTTCGTTAGACTGGCGTTATAGACTTTACTAAAAATGAGATGATACTAAAAAGCTGAAATGGATGGATATCTAATAAATTCTTTAGTGCTCTCGGATATCTTTTTTCATACTTGGTTTAGTTTTGTCTGCGAGAGTGTATACGTTTGGCTACCAATAGCAAAATTCATAAATTCTCAACTTTATTTTTTAATGTTTTCAGCAGAACAAACCCCTTACGCTTCGCTTAATTTATTCAGTTTTGCTATGTCACCAGAGTTTTTATTACCTTCTACGAACTAATTTAGTATTAATAAACATTTCGAAGGCTAAACATCAGGGCATTAACAGTGTGGGTTAATATTTATAATTTTTCAATACTGTTTTCGCGTTTGACATTTTTTTTGTTAGTACTATTACCAATAACTAGTGGTATTTATAAAATAAGTGGTAAATAAATTTATTAGTTTGTCAAAAAGGCATTTGGTAAAGCGCTTTATCTTGATTATATCTCAACAGTTTTAATGCCGTTTTATTGATTTTTGTTAATTTGAAAAATGTCAACAAACTCGAATTTTTAATTCCTATCGAATGTTTCATTTTTCAAATCATTGTTGACGGGTGAAATTATTTTATGAAGAAAAACCGAAAATCGACACCCGATTATAAGGGATTAGCGAAATAGTAAACTGCTTACAAATGTGCTTTTAAGCAAAGAAATAAATCTATATAATTAAACTGAATTTTAATTCGAATTACATTTGTATGTATTGATAAGTTTTATCCATCCACGGATTAATTTAGATACACGTCAATCGAAATAAAGAAACTTAGATAATAATCATATGCGGGTTAGAAGTAAAATAGGTATTTCAGCATAATCATAATTATTTCCATTTTTATAATGAAAGATTTCTGAGGGAAAGTTATCTTTTAAATCAGAAAACAATACCATTATCTAATTAAAGATTGAAAATGAATAATTGATATAAAATATCGCAATAATACCAATAATAATATTCTTTTCAACTCTCGAAAAGTATGAGAGATATAAAACTTATTATTTTTTGTTAAGCACATATAAAAATTTATTTGATAAATATTTATTTGTTTCCTTTTTCGGCGAAATCATTATTCAGTCTGGAGTATTAACTGAAAGAGAGAGCAGAACAGATACACACACTCTAAACTACTTATGCGTAAAGACATTATAATCATCGCTATAGTAACTGATTTTCTTGGGGAATATCTATCAAAATTCTCGGATGAGTTTTTCACGCTCTAAAGTAGGTGGTGGTAAAGAATAATCGTGTAACAAAGCGGCTAGACTTTATTGCCACCAAAAATTCATTTGATAATAATAATGGGGTTTGCACTATCGAAATGATTTATAGCTAATAATCCTTTCAAACTAAAATAGATTTCGCTCTTCAATAGGAAAAAATTCAATATATTATAGCGGGATTAACAAAATAGTAGCGGAAATTTTCTATTCATTCTTTAAATTATACGATTAATTCACTTTTATCGGCGATAAATAATTTGCTTAACTAAGTGTTTAAATAAATGTTTGGTACATTGTCTAATATTATTCAAGAGTAAAGTTATAATGAAATATGTTATTAATTAAATGATTCCGGAAAAAGCAACAATTACTAAACAGTTAATTTATTTCTGCTTTGACTGGTTATGATTTTTGTTTAGGAATATTCTATTTCGCTGTGACTTAAAATCATTAATTCAAATTACTGGATGCAGCGAAAGATCCATCTGACTCTTATATATTAATATTTATTAATTAAAATGATATGATATATTAATTACGAGCTTAGAAAAGATAAATACGCGAATAAAACTTAGATAAACGCAGAAAACACGAGAAATAAATAAATTTAGAAATATATAATTTTTTTTTGTTTTTTTAAAAATTCTTTACATTTATTTTCTGGCTTTAAACACGAATATATTAGTAAATAATTAATTTATAAAACATTTTATCGCAGAAAAAACAAACAAATATAACATTTTTTTCTGGATAGAAACATCAAAAATAAAAATTGCCAAAAATTTTATTACCAAATATAAAATAGATATTTAAAAAACAAGTTTCTAAAAGAACAAAAAGTAATAAATGAGAGTTTAATTTCTCAAAAAAATAAACTAATCTTAACTAAATAAGCCATATTTTTAACGTAAAGGAGATACATTATATTTTCGACATACATTAAAGTTAATTATTAAAATATAATAATGTCGATAGGTTTTATACTGTCCATAAAACTATTATTATTTATATTATTAAAGTTATCAGTATAATAATTAAAATTTATGATGTCCTGCGCTAACCCAGCAAAATATTTAATGGGATAAATAATAATTTAAAATAAGGCCGCAAAAAACTTTGGTAGAAAAATGGTAATGTCTGGCACAAATTGGGAAATAAGAGAACCACATTAAAATCTAAAGTTTAATAGTGTGATAAAAAACAGGACATTTCAATGTCCTGTTTTAACTGTGGGAATGTTTACATTCCAATATTGGTTACCCATCACCGTATTGTTTAGTGTTACAAACGCAACACTACGCAGAACTGTTCTCATTTTGGACCGATTAATAGCCAGCTATCGGTTCGATAACGTTTTTAACCGATCAATTCAGAAATCATTTATCCTATTAATTACTGGTTTAAAAGCCCGATCAAACATAGCGTTAGTATTCCATACTACTGTTAATTTTCATTCAAATGTACCGTAGTTTTAAAAATTTAAACGTATTTTTGGTGATGCGGTTTAACTTTTTAAGTATAGAATTACTAACCTGCGTTTTTTTCTGTATTGAAATAAAGAAAAATTATAATCGTTAAACTGAAACTAAAATAAACGTTTGCTAATTATTCGATGATTACAATCTCGCGCCCGCTTTCTTTAAAGTGCGCATCAGTTAGAGAGTTCATCATATCAGAGAATTTTTTTTTCGCTCAAGCATTTTCCAAATTTTTCGTAATTATCCGCATATTTTTCTATTTACGCGCACGTTTGAGGTTTAAATCAGCGCAACAAAAATATTTACAGTTAGTTAACAATTTTACATAAGCAATAAAAATAATAAAGCGTTGATTTAAGATTCAACATGAAAATGCTTAACTCTTACCGATACTACTGATAACGTTGCGATTAAATTTTTAACTAACGACTAAATGTAAATTTTTCCGATTAAAATATATTTGATGCTAATTATATATTCTAATCAAATATAATATTTTTTAAGAAATCACTGCGAAAACAAAAATCAAAAGTTTTTGATATATAAAATTTATTTTATTTTGATTTTACATTTATATTACAAATATGTTTTACTCGTAAACACATTAATTTATAATAGTAAGAAAAGCTTAGCTAATCTGTGCCCATCGGTGCCAAAAATTCGTATTCGCTAATTTCGGTTCATTAATATTTACAACGCGCCCACGTTATAAATAGCGTGTATTAAATAATACTTTTTGAGTATAAATTATGTAGTAAATAAAACATTGGTCGCATTAGCATATGATACATACGATCATTTTATAATACAGTAATAAATATACCGAAACAATACGCTTTTAACTAAGCCAGCAAAAAAAATCAACCATTAAAAACAATGTTTTTAACTGAGCAGAAAAAAACTAGGAAAAATGGGTATAAACATTACATTTAATCATTTCTTAAAATTATCTTTATGGGGAGCAATGAATAAATTTAAAAATTCAATTATTACATTTTCGAATGACTTTTGGAAAAAAAATTATTATAATAAATCAGCGAGAGTTTGGGTTTTTCTATGGAGAGCTCTAAAAATAAAACCTATCAATAGTACGCACACATAACGCGAACAAAAAAAAAAGGTTGCGCCGATTCAGTCATTGAGTTTAAGCGTTCCCTCAAGTCTTATTACAAATAAAATCTTATTTTAGTGTGCTTTGAGAGAAAAATATTTTGCCACTCTCGCCTAAAAATAAACTTTTAAAATTTTATTGTCGATATATTCGAAAAGGAAAATAGCGATATATAGATGCATAGAGAAAGGGCATTGGATTGGGTTAAGTAAAACTGATGCCCTAAACAATTATAACACAAAGTAACAATTTCTTTACATAAATATTTGGTACCAACAAATATATTCACTTATTTGTTGTTGTTGTTGCAGTTAAACCGAATACCGTAATTATTTTTAAGTATCATACAAGGAAACGATTGTTCAAAAATAATTCAATTACCTGTTGAGAGTAAACAGTAAAAAATTCATAAACGCGACATAAATCGGAAATTATCTCTTTTATATACGCATCTCTTTTCATAGACATAAATCGGAAATTATCTCTTTTATACGCATCTCTTTTTATAGCGGGGGGAATAAAAAAAAACTAAAATTTCTAATAAAAAAATCCCTGTTTGTCTTTTGGCGTTATACGCATTGACTGGGGAGGGAAAAAATTTATTACCATTTACTATATAAGCGTTATATATTTTATAATAATATATATTTGTTTGATAGTTATGTCTGCGCTCAGGTTAAGCGCATAAACATATTTCATTACAAATGTTATGGCATTATTTTATTTTACTTCTTTTTCTTCTCTTTCCATTCGGTTTCTAGTATTTTTTTTATTCCGCCGCTGAAACAATAAAATGGAAAATGAGAGCGGAATAATAATAAAACGCAACTATATTTGTAACACTAGTGTTGGGAAACGCTTGAATAATAAAATCCATTGTTTTTCTCTTCTGCGCAATATATCGCGATATCACTCTCGTGTCATTTTGTTAGCATTTTTTCCTGGTGTTTAATATTTGATTGCGATATGAGAGTACGATTGAGAGAGAGAGAGAGAGAGAGAGAGAAGCGTTATCGATAGCGAGACAATATATCACTTTATTTTTTGTCTACATTTTTTTCCCATCCCTTCGCTATCGATAGAGAGAAGCAATTAAAGCCGCTTTGCATGAAACACACACCGCTCGACTTATATCGCCACTAAAAGCATCATAAGTTAAGTGCGTAAATAAAAGCTGACAAAAAATAGTTATGAAATTCGTTGTGACAGATCTGTGTGGATATGAGCCAAAATCATCTCTAGCACTCATTTTTGCGACTGTGAAAAGCGAGCTGAGAGAGAGAATTTTGCACACTTGTCAGTTTACGCTGGTTTACGGATTATGTGTGTATCATATACTGTCTAAGCATTTATGCAAGTTTTTGATAATGTTTACGCTAAACTAAATTATTACTATAGTTTTTAAAACTCAATTCTCTCTCTCTCTCTCTCTCTCCCTCTCGCGTGTATTTTCTATTTTCTATCATTCACTTTCGCTTTCTCTCGGACACAGAAATCTTTGAAATCTATTTAATTTCTCCCGAAAGAAGAACACTATTTTTAACTTAACTTCGCTTTACTTTTAGTAATTTGACTTTTAACAGAGGAAATGGGAAAAAATGATAAAACAAGTACGATATAAACAACGACTAACTTATGCGCGAGAAGTTTATTTGATATTCGCTAAAAGAGAGTAGAATCGTATAGTGAAAGCGAATTATAGAGAAGGCGAACGAACAGACGATAAAAAAATAAGGAGAGAGAGAGAGAGAGAGAGAAAGTGAGAGAACTGACTTTTAAAAATCTGTAGGAGGAGGTGGAGGCGTATTGAGGATGCGGACGGAGTGAAAGACAAGATAACAGGATAAGTTCGGGGAATTTAGCATAAAGGAGAACACCAGACAGCTTTAACTGAATAAAAGATTTAATGTAACGATGATAACATGTTTACCAACCAATTTTATTGAGCAGCACAGGAGAAGAGATGAGAGAGCGACAGTGAAGCAAAAACAATTGAATAAGCATTTTTCAAATATCACAATTGTTGGCTGCGTTACAAAGAATGTCTCGGTTTTTTGCTGCAAATTTGTGTCAATTTTTTGTCATTTTGTATTTTTATCTATAAATACTGACTGCTCTCGTTCTGCGTACACAGACAGAGAGATCCACTATCTTTTAATGTATAATGTTGTTCGAAATGTAATTTTTTTTGTTTGTTTAAAACAAATTAGTCTCTCTCGTATAAAAAAACAAAATTAAAATAGAGGTGTAAATTTAATTAAACGAAATAAAGAGATCGAGTCTAAACTGCCACAGGAAAAACAGGATAGCACTGGAAAGTTGTAATCTATAATAGACATGGGCGTTTTTCCAAATCGTCTTTTACCATTTTTACGTGTAAGGTGTGAAATGAGTGTTTTTTTCTGCGTTGTTAGCTATTCATGTTAACTTATCTCCACCTGTTTTAAACTAATAATTTTCTTCGTATTTTTTTTTGTTCCGTTTGTGTTATTTTTAGGCGTCTGTGCATTACTAAACTTCTTAATTTAAAATATAAAACGCGCTATATTTAACATTGTATGCTAATTTTGTATCATTTTTGTCCGTCGTATCTGTTGTATCAGTAAATATACGTTTTTTTTCTGCAGCTATTTTTCTGTACACTAACAACTAGCTCGGAGTTATCTAAATTAATAGCTAGACGATTTATTTTGTACGCCAAAAAATATCCATCCATTCACATGTAATTGGTATGCGAAGTAAATGATAAGACTATTATCAATATAATGATTATAATAATTAAATCTAAACTGAGAATAAATAAAAACAAAATGGCAAATAAACAGAAAGAAAATTAAAGGGAAAAAGAATCAAAGAATAAAAACAGTTCTATTGGTTTATCTTGTAATTTAAGTTTTAGTCTAGTATATTATGCAAATTTATCCCATCAAAATCAATAGTTTAGATTAAATTAATTGTGAATAGAAAAAAAATGTTAACATCATGTTAAACATAATGGCTGGAATTAATATGTTCAGAAACAACCTTTAACTAATAAAATTAATGAGTATCAAACAACTATTGTTTAATTTGATTCAGAAAACAAAGTTAAGATACGAGGAAATGATTACGTTAATTACGTTTATACCTTTAAATTTTGTGCCATATTTAAAAATCCATTTTTTAAAAAACCGCATTTCGTTCCAATTTTTATTTTTTCGGATTCACATGTTCCTGTGTGCACAACAATAATTATTTTATGAGCAATGGATTGTGATTTAATAATACAATTAGCGTCAAATTACGTTCATATAAGCTACTACTGTAATGACTGATGGCTATACTAATCGGATGTATTGACAGATGGTCCCAATAATATAAGGCGTGGTAAGTAATGGTCCAATTATGTGGTGGTCCTATCGATTAGATAACTAAATGTTTAAACTTACGTTAATACTGATTTTTTAAACTTAAGTTTTCCAACAGTAGTCATTTAATTATTAAGTGTTCCCTACTCTTGATTATTAGATAATAATTGTTTTAAGAATAGGATATGTTAAAGTTATCGGCTGTGTTGTTTAAATTCGTTAAAAATAGCTGGTTTTTGAATTGGTCGGTTTTAAATATTTTTGCCGGTCTGACCATTTATAAACCACAGTTAAAACGGCAAATCTGCCAAATCTATTTATTATAAAATTTTATTGTTATTTGATAAAATGATCAAAAAATTACTATAAATATTAATATGTTTTTAATGCTATTAAAAATAGATGTTATAAATTAAAGAAGCAACTTTAAAGTTTATTAATAAATTTACTCCACAACTATCGAAGCAGAGTTACATAATCTATTGCGGGTGACATTCGAATTAAATTTTGTTTAACTAATTAATTTAAATGTTAAAAATCGATTAATCACATTAAATTAATGTTGATTTATCAATATTAAGTTATTTAATCAATGTTTTAATTAAATTTATAAACGGGGGGTTTCTACAGTAGAAGAGTTTCAGTGTTTAATCCACCAAAACTTTAGATTGTGGTTCGTTAATTTGTATAGCTGTTTTGTGTGGTTGCAATTATTTGTCCCGTCGTAACCCTTAGAATAATTATCCCAGAGATTGCGGGCAACAATAGAATTAGGGATAAAATAAAAAATCATTTTTAATCCTTTAATTGAGTTAATAATGCGAATTTACTCACGAATTTATTTACTGGTATAATTTATTTCGTGAAACTAAACGGTCAGATGAGCTAAACAAAAAAAGGGATTAAGAAATACGACCGTTAGTTTAATATTGTCCTATATTAAGAATGCCAAGAAGTGTCAGCTATGAGTTACGTAATTTTTCAAAATTGAAAATCATTAAGAAAAACGCAACGAATTCGAATGTTGCATGACACAGTGGGATGAGGAAATAAATTTCCAAATGATTAAAAAAAATAATATTATTCGGTATTATAATCAATTTCTATATGCAGATGTTTCAATGTTTAACATCGTTCGAGTGTCATAATAGTATAATAGACCGTTAATGTACGGTGCGGTAGGTAAGCGTAGATAACGACTACAGTATTTGTTCAAACAGTAAAAAGTCACGAAATTGGAAAGAAAGAAACTTTTTTCTAATATTATTGATCACGAATTGCAGTGGTAATATTCTTAGTCTAATTTTCTCAGAAATAATAATTTTCCAATAATGAGAAAGTGGAGTGAAACGATAAATTTTTTTTATCTAATGACCTTTTTTTTGTTTTGTTTAAAATTTTGTTGAGCTCACTTTAGCTCACATTGTCGCTCTTGTTTTGCATATAGAACGGTAATTGAGAGAAAATAGCTAACAGTTTTCGCTTCTAACATAAATTTTCGCATATTTTACCAAATGTGATGAATTCACTACTAGTCGCGTAGAATTCCAGTTTCAGGCTATTAAAAATTTTTTGACGCATATTTATTTAGTTTTCACCGGCGGCTGCGGTGCTAATATCACTACGCAGTGTAATGCAAGCGAAAGAAATTGAGCGATGAATTACGGTTTTCATCGCACACATAAAACATTTGAAAATAAATGAGGCAACAGAGCAACGACAGTAGCAATAACCATATAAATATAAATTAAATAAATTGAATAACTTGATACTAATTAAAGGCACCAACGAATATTGGTAACCGATTAGCGTGCAATTTTCAAATATTTTTTTTTGGGGAAAAAAAACCTTATTTATAAACAATTTATGACCGAACGTAAGCGTAGATGTAATATAATTATAGATGAATTATCCGATAAATTTTTTCTAACGTAAGGAAAAGCAAAACATTTTAACATATAAATAGCATACACTTATAAATACTTAAATGTATTTATTTCTCCCACGAAATCCAATGCTTTTAAACTATTAAGCGTAAGCGAGCAGTTTGTTGCCGATATATATATTAACTTTATTAAAGAGCAATTTGTTTTCAGTAAATTTAGCTAAAATACACCATATAGTATGTTCCGTATTCCGTACAGTATATAAATTTAAATATTTTTTTGGGGAGCATAGAAGCAAAAGTAGTTAATAAATCTGAGAAAATAGACGATCATTAATAATTTAAGAATTAAACTGGCATGCATGAAGCCTTTAACTTTATCGACAAAATAGTAAGATAGTGTATGGCATATATACAGTATGGCATTGAAATTTACTGTAAGTTGATAGCAAACACGAATAAATTGTAAGTTTTTAGAAAAATCGTGCGATTATTATTATAACTTTTCCAACTTGAGCGATATGTTGAAGAAACTTGAAATTTGTCACAAACAAAAAAAATTAGCATATAGAGTTGGCGATATGTTCCAATTTTTCTCTACAGACCGCATTTTTGAACAACTAGATGCCCAGATTGAACTATGGTCACATTTTAGCTCGATCTCTCGTTATCGGTACAAAATCTCGATTAGCTCGCGCTCAATCACAATGATTTTTCGCTTGTTTAAAAATTCTGGAAAACAAATTAAAATAAAATAATAAAGCCTTTTATAATATACTCGTTAGAAAACAGCGATGAGAATCTACTAAGTAATAAATCATGTTAATAAGGAAAGATAGAGCTATTTTCTTTTCAGAATTTAAGAAGAAACAGTTTTTGGTTTAATTAGACTAATTTTTTTAAATGCATGCCTTGACGGAAATTATTTTATTTAATAAATCTTTAAAATAAAGAGCTTTTTGCATTAAAAATTCACGGCGATTTAACTTTTTAATTGATAATAACAATTAAACCCCCAAAATGATAACGTTTACGTACCACAGAATCACTGTAATAATCATTTCGCGAGACGCATCACATTTAGCGTTAAATTATAATATCATATACCATCGTATAATGAAGTAGACTAGAGCTAACAACTCCAACAACGTTTTTATAATTGAAAAACGAAACTCATTATAATTTCCAAAAGCGTAGAGTGTGTTTGGCTTTTTAGCGAAAAAAACAACGCAAATGAAATTAGTTTAAATTATTATTATTTTTCTTCGTACATTTTTTTCATTGAGCGAAAAAAAAACGTTTTCATGGGTTATAATTGCAGGCATTAATTTATTTTAAGTAAGCGAAATATAATTTATTTCTGCGCTCTAAATGACGGCGAAAAAAGAGCTGAACGAAATAAATAATTAATTAAAGAAAAAAGTTTTAACTAAAATTTTACAGATTTAAGTCCAAGATTCAGAAATGGTTTTATTTTAATAATCAAAGGCACTACTAGTCATTATCCTATTAAAAGTATTTTTAGAGTCAGTTCATTTGTTAAATAATTCGGTGTATCAACAGAATTTTTTTCCTCTGGTATTCTATATATATATATATATATATACGCGATACTGAAAAACACAATTTTGTTTTTCTAAAAATTTTTAAACAATTACTATGCATAATAAATTTTTTCGAAAAAATGGCTATTCATCCCCACATTTGAAAGCTGTAAATTTCTAAAAATATCGCATTATTAATACGATAAAAAATAAATTTGCTAAAGTTGTTTGCGTACGTAATTTGAATTCCAGACTAATTTATTAAAATTATTATTATTATTTAATTAGTTTCATCTCTCAGCGCTAATGATATACAATAGCATCGGGTTTTTTATGTTCGCCGTTAAAATGCAATATAACTTTTAATTGATATTAAAACAAGATCGTTGCGGTCATAATATCTGACTTTGCTATTTAATTTTTCGTAAGTTTATGGTCGCTCGCTCTCTTCGTTCGCTCGCTCCCATTATTTTATATTTTCTGTTATATGTTAATTATTCTGTTAAAATCAGATGAAATCAGGAACAAATCACTTTATCATCGTTTATTAGTGGCATATGCCACTTTTAGTTTTGAAATTTTTGCCGAATTTCCCCTATGTTGAATAGATTTTGAGACATTTCTAAGATTATAAATCCATATTTTTACTGGAAATAGCGGCATATGCCACTTTTATTAATAAATTTTTGTCATTTTAACCTTGTTTTCCCAATTCGGCCAGATTTTATGTAGTTTTTTTTACCATTTTAAATCTATAATTCAATATTTTTACAGCAAAAACCGGCATATGCCACTTTTTGTATTAATCAAATTTTATCATTTTAGCCTAATTTTTCCTATTTTGGCTAGTTTTTCGGTAAATTTTTTGAAATTTTGAGTCTGAAAATCACTATTTTTATGTCAAAACCGGCATATGCCACTCAATTTTTATTATAAATTTTCACCAATTTTGCCTAAATTTGTATATTTTGGCCAGTTTTGTGGAGTTTTTTGATATTTTTTTAACAAAAAGCGGCATATGCCACTCATTTTTAGACTTAATTTTTATCAGATCTTGCTTATTTCGACACAATTTAGACCATTTTTGACCCCTTAAAAGCCAATTTTGATCATACTTTTTGTATTTTTAACCTTTTATTTTGGACAGATAAATTCCCTTAATTAGAATAAGAAATAGTTCAAAATCCCTTTATTAAAGTAAGAAATTAATTCAATTCCCTTAATTAGAGTAAAGATCAAAATCCCTTTATTAAAGTAAGAAGTTGGAAAATCCCTTAATTAGAGTAAAGAAGAAGATCCCTTTATTAAAGTAAGAGTGTGCACAGACGGACGGACGGATGGACGGACAGACGGACGGACAGACGGACAGACATACCCAAATCCATATATCTGACAAATTTGCAAATTCAGATAAAAAAATTAAAACCAATAAAGCAAATTGAAAAGCATTATCAACCAAAAAACATGCATGAGAATAATATTAAGACGTTCCAGTAATTTATTTTCTATATGTTTAGGATAAGGATAAGTAATAAAATTTCAAAGAGTTTACAGTTTCGAATAGCAAAATAAGATAAATGTTTATATCTATTATTTTGAAAACTATAAAATTTAATTTTATCATTTTAAATTTTTTAGACCTGAAAGTACAATTTATAAAATTAATGTTTTAAAAGTATTATTTTAAGATTAATTTATCAAACCTGATAAGTTCTTTGTAAAAAAGTCTTTAATTTTTTTTGATACAAAAAGTAAATGGAATAATTTTTTTAGTTGGAGTGAAAATACGTTTCCGCGAAAAAAATAATTAACTAAAATTAATATGGGCTCGACGCATTGACATTTATTTAAATACTTAAATGAACATTTCTTTGTTTTTAGAATGTTTATGAAGGCTCATTTAATTTCTTTTAGTTCTAATTATTTAATCTCTAACATGTTATTATTTTAGATATTTTTACATAAATTTGTTCAATATATTTAGTTAGTGTTAAAACCATGAGTTTCAAGCTATTTTAAGTTTAAATGAACAATGACCAGAACAATATTCTAAGAAAATTGATTAAAATTATAGAAACACATTGTTAATATTTATATGCCTTTGGGAAAGTAAATTTCGATTCCATCACCATTATGGTGCTGTAGTGGAATTTGTTACAAGCTTCGGTATTTATCCTCTTGTGCAACAAAAGTTGTTTTTGGTTTAATTTTATAATGAAACTTCTTAATGATGATGATTTGTTGATGAAATGATCCACTTAACCGATTAAAGTTTTTTAGCTTACTTTTTAAGAAAAAGAAGAACTTATTCATTTGACCATTTTCGTCTGTCCGTCTGTTCGTCTGTTCGTCTGTCCATCTGTTCATCTGTCAGTCTGTGTTTTCGAAGTCTTATATTAATTGACATATTGCACTTGATTTAACTAGTAAACTTTTTACATAAGTAGACCTTAACCTATGAAAAAGTGAGCTCTCTATGGATGTGTCGTTCATGTTATATAATAATAATGATTATTAAGCATTAGTAAATTTACAGTTCACTTAAATTGTAATTTTCAAATTAGAATAGGTACAACATTTTCACTTTTGCCTGATATTGTAGACCAACCATAAACGTGTATTTTAAACTTTAAATGTTTGTTTAATTTTTCAAATTTAGAAATTTGATTTATAGACACTGCCCATTATAAGATTTTTAAAATTTAAAATTTTACATACTTTTCATATGACAATGTTAGCTACTTTTCTTTTTGTTGCGGAATAAAGAAGCTAAAACGCACTACAAAAAGCATTTGTTATCAGTATTTCTATTATTTACAATAGTTTTCTTTTTTCTTAACTTTTCAGGAAAATTTGCATGGCAACCACCATAATTATTTTTGTTTTCTCCAGTTTTTATATCTAATTTATCTATGGAATCAACAACCCAGTTAGATCCTTATTGTTGAAAATTTTTATTTTTATAATCTATTTCACTGCAGATTTCATAAATGAGATCTTTTTTTATACGTGAAATTATGAAATTTGATTTGTGACGACTATTTGTGATCCAATTTTGTTTCAGATTTGAGCCCGTTATGATTAATTTTTGAACATATTTATACCCAGAATAGCCTCTTATAAAGCCAACATATTTCCTTAAGTTGAACTTTATAAACTCAATATTCGTCTTTATAAAGGCATTTACTTCTCATATAAAGCTATTTATAATTAAAAACTCCAAGAAACATAGACCGAATAATTCCGTAATCCAATAGCTGAATTCTAGAAAGTGATCTAATAAGTTTATTAATCTAGATTTTCTTTTATAAACTGTAAATGTATTATAAAATCATTTTTTTAATACTATTTAACTTGTATAACTAGTAAATATTGTTTGAATTGCTTTATTGTTTAAATTTTTTATCTGATCTTTGAAATCAATGAAACAATTACACATTATAATTTAACAAGACGATGATAAGGAAATTAGTAATTAAACAAATTATATATAAACAAGATCGATACGGTCATATTATTTGACTTTGACATGCAAATTTTAGTTAGTTTATGTTTCTCCGTTTTTTTTATTTGCTCGCTCCAATCAATTTATATTTATTTTAAAATAACATCATTCATTATCAATATATTCAAGACTAAAATTTAGTTACAAACCGGTTTATTAACGCTACTTGATTAAATTAATTCAATTAGAATCTGCCTTGTTTTTGGGGTTAATGCGTTTGGAGTCAAGATTTAAATCTATTTATTGCAACTTATAAAAACCGGAATTGATAAAAATTTTATCCGTCACCTGCCAGATAAATAAACAGATTGTCAAATGAAAAACAGACAAATTCCATTTGGAATAACAGTATATGTCATTTACTAAACCTGCTTATGCCACTGTAATTTTTGATCCCAACGACATTATACTCGATAACTTAAAACGGCATAAGCGCCTTGGATAAACAGTATATCAATTTAAATACCGGCGTTTGCCGATTGTTTTAACAGTAAATTATAACGGTTTGTATACCATTTGAAGAAATTAAAAGAAACGGCTAACAGTAAATAATTAACTCTCCACTAACTATGAAA
>JAQIXJ010001384.1:0-21113 GCA_034700185.1 Phthiracarus laevigatus
TCGTTTGAGTCGTTATAAACATCTTCAGGTTCATAAATATATTCTTCAATAAATTTTTTGAATGCACTTTTTTGCAAATTAAATAATGAGTCACTTTTTAGCTCAGGTAGCTGTCCTCCATGTTGAATAACACATTCATTTAGTTCTAGATGGTACTTTAAAGATTTAGTTGAACTAACTCTTCTTCCACAATAAGGACATTTTAATGACTTTTTATTTTTTTCACATGCGTTTACATGGTTAAAATATTCAATTGAGTTTTTGCAAATTCTATTACAAGATGAACAAACAACATCAGTATGGTTTTTCTTATAATGAGTTTCAAAATCTTCTAGTATAAAGTAAAAACCACATTTGTCGCATAAAATTGACTCGCTTTCTGTAGTCATAGTAAGTTGTTTAATACTGAGTTTTCACTTTAAAACTTATTCAATTATACTAACTATTTGTATCCCGTTGAGTAGTGTCACGCGCTGCTAACATTTTGTTTACTTCCAAAGTTGAGTTGTCATAGAAACCTGAAAAATAAACTTTATAAGTAAGTGAATTTTTCATTTACATTCAGTATTTAATAGGTTATGGCGTTAAATAAGACATGTGCTTCTTTTGATCAAATTCGTGTTTTTATTGGAGTCGAAGGATTCATAATAAATAATTGTTTTATTCCGAAAGAAATTTGATTTTGTAGTGAAAAATTATCATCGAGTATTGGGTTGAATTTTTTTAATAATGAAAAAATTAATCAAGAAGACATTAAAAAGGCAATTTTTTATACAAATTTCATCATGGAATAGACATTTATAAAAACTGTATTCTTTGGCCCAAACATAATGATTTTGCAAGTGTTATTAAGTCAATTTACAAATTAACAGAAGATAAATCAAATCCTCAGAAAATATATATTGCTTATAATAACGATCCTAATATATGTTCGTTATTGCACTTTTCTGGATTGGATCATTATGCCGTTAATATTTACAACTGTATTGATAACTTGCCAAGCATGAAAGCAATTAAACTTTTACCATATTATGGTAATGGGCCGTATACACAATGTTTACTACATGATAAACATCCACACGCTAAAATTCAGTGTGCGGAATTAAAATCAAGAAAAATTTACAAAGAATGCTTAAAGCAATATATAAACAAATTATAAAGACATTTTTCCATTAATGATTCAAAATTGATAGAGATAACAATGAATGATATTTTTAAGAGCGATAAAAAAACTATTGTTTTAATTTTTGCATTAATTTTGTTAGTTGTATTGTTATTAAGTCAAGTTGTAAAAGAACTATCAATTTCCAACGGATATAAACTTAATATCGTTTTAAATGATAAAATTTTGGAATTAAATGAGTCAAACAGCAATGACAATTTTGATATAAACATAAGCAATCCGTTTTCATATATTAATAACAAGACTAAATCTTTTTTAATAAGTTTGGTTCAAAATGCTACTAAAGATTGTGTTAAATAAAAATTCTACTTTTTTCTAAACGATAAATGTTTTGCAAAAATATTCAATATTTAAATTATTTTGGTTACTCAAACAAATTGTAATTTATTTAAATATTTTTTTAATAATTAAAATAAAATTTTGTGTTTTCAATATGAATAAAATTTTATTAAATGTGTTTTAAACATTACATATGTAAACAATTGATTAAAATTATAACAAAAATCATACTAAAAGAATTAAAATAAATGTTTAGTTTTTAGATCAAAGTGATAAAACTAATGAATTTGACTTTTCTTTAACTATATTAATCTTTATTCTGTAGACTTATTTAGATTTTGCAGGCTTTTTTTAGAAAGCTTTTAATGAGGAAAAAATTATTGTAAAAAAACTTAAAGGCATTAAATATAATTGTTAAATTATGGTATAATTTGTGTGGATTATTTAATAATGAACCTTATATGTCAAAATTGTTACAAAATTTGGTTTCAAATGGTTAATATCTATTCAAATATTATTATTTTTGGTTCTGTATTTTACTAATTAAACAAAAACACGTTATGACAACGTCTAATTGTGTCAATAAAAACAGATTTTATATAAACTGGTCTGCAACTGCGCTTTCAATGAATAATAATATCACTCACTGAATATCTCTTAACAACATTGTTTGAAAGTAAAAGAATATTGAGCAACAATAATTTTTTTTGGCTAGGGTGCATGTTAGTTATAATTCACTTAATTAATGCACATGTTTACATTTAAAAATACTTAATTCAAGTTAGCAAATTGCTAATATTCAATCTTGTTTTCAATTAAATTTCTTTCTTAAGTTTATTAAAAGTTTATGAGTTATCTATTTCTTTTTAATTTTTGATCATATTGATTGATCACAAGAAATATAAATAGATAATGTCCGTTGATATGTTTTAAATCAGGTTTTGTTTTTATTATTAACTTAATGGATTCGACATTTTTCACTTTGAAAATAAAATCTTTTAAGTTAATAAAAGAAAAAAAACCAAGGCAAAAACTATATTTAAGTAATCAATTGAAAAAATCTAAACTAAAATACTTTGTGAATTTTAAATGAAACAAGAACGAACATTCCTAGAGAGCTCACTTTACTATAACAATAATATAAAACGGAAACATGTATATTAGAATATGGTGCTATCATAATTAAATCTTCAATTTTAGAAACTGTAAATTTGAGCTACTCTAAAATCTACAGAAATTAATTAAAATTAACAACAGTTAGTTCCTAAATTGAGAGTCTACGGACAGACAGATGGACGGACGGACAACCCAAATACAATAGCTGACTTTTTCAAAGTGAGCTAAAAATCATGTTTAGTTAAAATATTTTATTTTGTTTTATACGAATATCAAATAATCCTAATAACGAATAAAATATGTTCATTGTTTTTATATCTGGTAATCTATAATTGAAAAATATGAAATTATTATTTTATTGGTAGTCATTCTTTATATGAATGAATAACGCCTAAGTAAAATTAAGTTTAACTTGTTATTTTAGCTAAATTACTAACAATTTTTAAAATTAAGTTAGTAAATGATTTCTTATTTACGTTTTCAATAAATAAATCTGCTCATATATAAAAGAGTAAATTAAACTACAAAGGACTGTGGACAGAATGATAAATGGACAGACGGACGGGCATAATCAAATCCATAAGCTTTACTTTGACACTTCAAAGTGAGCTAAAAAATTTTGATTAACTTATTCTAATCAAGAAATCTTTTATTTGTTACACCTATTTTTTTGCTTTTTTAAAAATTATTTTAAATTCCATAATAATAATTATTTAAATTAGCTAGTCGTTTCAACACACATTTTAATTATAACATTAACAAATTTAAATTAATCCACAAATAGTTCTTATTTGCCATTAAAATGTTTTTTAAAAGTAATGAACTTCTATGTCGTAATTATTTTTGAAATTTAAACTATTATTTTAATTTTGTTTAACAAGTAAGTGGAAATGGATTAATAAAAGCTATATTTTTTTACCTCACTATAAGTAACACATAAAAACAACACATTTACTAAAATGTATGCTTTATTTAATGCATATTTCATAAGTTATTACACTAAAAATTGCAATAAAACAACTTATAGTTTGTTTACACTTCAAGTGTAATATGATATTTAAAATTACTATTGCACTTTGAAGTCTATTAAATAACATGCATTCAATATATTTTCTATTCATTTTGTGTTTAGCACTGCATTGATGTGGTTAAATTTTTTCTAATAATTTAGACAAAATATTTTTAAAACATTATGTAAATTTTAATGAAAAAATGAATTTATCTAAATTTATTATTTTTACATCGTTAGTCTCAATTGTTTTGTCACAATTTGACTATGACTATTATAATACAATGCCAACAAAGATTTTAGTGTAAGTTAACTTATTTTTATAAATTTGTTATTTAAGTAAATAATTTAATTGTTTAATTAAATAAAGTAAAAATTATGAGAATAATACATCTGAAGAATTAGCTGGTAATTATATTGTAAAGAATAGCCTTTACCACATTAATTAAATTTGCCTTATTTAATAACCCTCGTATTAAAATATAAACTATAAAATTAAGGATAAGATTATTTAACATTATGTAAATTAGCTATCTGATTAACAGATGCTAATTATTCAACTTAATTTCCCTATATAAAGGGATGGAAAACGTACTCAATCGCTTTATTATTTAATAAAGAAATACTTTTAGTTAAAAGTTGACTGCTTATTTAAGTGGTAGTGCCGCAGTGTTAAAAGGTGAGCGCCGTATTTACGGCGCTCCCGGGGTATTTATCCCGGGAGCGTAAGTGGTCTCTCTCTCCTCCCGCGTGTAATTACACCGGGAGATCTTTCACTATCCCTTTGCTCCGAGAGTGGCACTTATCTTAACTCTCGTCGCCCTGTATATTTATATAGGGATGCGACCACTGTGGACCAGTGCCTCGGATTAGTTAATCCGAGGGGTAGCGCTCTGATGGCCGTGAACTACGTTTATTTAAATTGTAGTTCTCGGTTCGTTAGGTGTGCTATCGTTGCACATCATTAACTTAAATGATTTACTTCATTGGAATAACGCGTGATATGTCCTCGGTTTCTATTTATACAAATTCGATCAATATATTGCGTTAATAAATATGGTTTTAGATGAAATTACGTTAACGTTCCAATTTCTGTTGATATATAAGTGAATGTTTTGCCATGCTATTTTGATGATAGTTTTACTGTTTAAATTTAAATGCACAATACAGCACAAATCGAGTTTCATGTTCCAGACTGTGGGTCTACCAGTTATTTAAATTGCTGCTAAGTTTTTCGTTAACACGCCACTATACGTTAAAAAACTTAATGTTATCATACACGAGTATATACGATAATAAAAACGAAATTTAGCCTCATGTCGTATTTGATAAGCTAAAAGAAAATTGTATTACAAAGGAATGTGAAACAATGGAAATATACGATAACGAATGGAATAAAGGGCTGATGCGAGGACTAACAGTATCTCTTTGTAGTAGAAAAAATGGAATGTGGGAAAGCTTCATGATCTGAATAACAAGTTGACAAACTAGAGAAAATTTATAATTATTTTTTGTTTTAAATAGTTATCCATAGATTAAAAAGTTTAAGTTTATAAATCAATTATATTAAACACTTTCTTTGTTAATTTTTGTTACTATATTACATAATTATACTTTTGTTTCAAGCTTTTAGTTTTAGATATAATCAATCATAAGTTTTATCAAAAAAAAAAAGAATTGGTATCATAAAATGATTTATTAGAATTTAAAACTTTTTCAGAAAATCGGAAATTAAAGATAATAATCATATTTATTGAAATTTAAGTTATTGATATTCTTACTAAATCAAATAAATATATAATATTCATATTTATGTTGCTAATTCTCATTATAAAACTAGTTTTGATCCCTTAAATGTTTAAATTTTGAATTCAATATCAAATGATAATTAAAATTATTAACTTTTGAATTGTAATTTTTGTATTGTTATTATGAAATTTATACAAAACTTAAGATTAAATTTTAATTTTAAAAATTTTTAAATTATTAATCGTTCCAATATTCAAATAAACTGTTATTTTTATAAGCGAATTTATTTAATATTTTATCGTCATGTTTAAGTATATCAAAAACATAAATGTTTTTTTAATAGTCAATTTAAACCGAATTTTAGCTCTACAGTCCTATAAGACAATTTTTGAAAAAGGATCAAATTATTAGCCTATATATATCAAAATTACAGTATATAAACCTAAATGTCTTTTTATAATAAATAATTTTTTAAAATTATGTTCCTTGAGTTTAAAAACTCATTTAAAAAACGAAAATTACAATTAAATTGCAAAATTTAAAACTAAAACAAATAAAATTAAACAAACTTATCTCTATGGCTATCGTAAAGCAAAAAGACTGTAAAATGTTATTAAATTGATATTTTGATATAAGTTAAAGACTACTATGTGACTTTATGGAAAATCAAAGCATTGAAATTTTTCATTTTTTACTCTGTTAATTGCAATAATTTTTTATTAAGCCGTTAATTAGTTTTGTTCGAATTTACAATCCAAACTACTTTAGACCTTTAATTTTTAATAATTTATTATAATTATAAAAATTATTAATAAATGTATTGTACTTCTGCATATATAATATTTAATGATTATTTAATTTAAATGAAATAGAAGAGATTTGAAGTTGTACTCTTTAAACAATTAAAAAACATTCAGCATTCTTAATAATGATTTATGTTAAATAAAAAGTAAATTCCAATTAATCACTAATTAAGACACAGAATGACGACTTATTTGTATAATAACTTCTGCTTAAATGTTAGTTGCTTCTAAATATCATAATTTTTAAAGTTATATCGTCTAAAATTAAATTTGATTTTAGCTTTCCTTTTACTTTTTCTTTTATGTTTGTTTTAATTTTGTTAGATTTCGCTTTTAACAATATTTTTTATTTGGCTTTTATTAAACTTACGATTCAAGCGGAAATAAAGATAAAAAATTTTCCATTTAATTTTTTTTCTGGAAAAGCGAAACATTACTACTTCGATTAAAGATTAATGAAACGTGAACCAAAGAAATTCATTGAGTCTTTTTACGTGATAAAAAAATTTTGATATTATACATTTACAGTCATTATCATTCATACAGAAAACTATATAATTATATATGATTCTTGTGCTAATTCTAATCTGTCTTAACATTAGTAATTACTAAACTAAGTATTCCTGATTCAGTAAAAATAAAAACTCTTTATTTTCTTTTGTTTTGTTTTGTTTACTAATATTGTTTTTTGTTGTTTTAAAATATTTTGATATTTTTTGTTTTCTTTTAACATAGAGATTATTTCAACGTTTTATGATAAATTTCATTTTTATTAATAATTTTAACAAATAAAAAGAACTCATTTGAGTAAGACTTATTAAATAACATCAAGGGAAGCAAACAGAGGGAACTTAATTAAAACGTCACTAAGTTATATTGGATCTAGATCAATAACAAAAAATAAATCTTGTTCACATACCTTAGTTTTTAAATTTTCAATTTTATGAAAATATCTTATCAAGTGCAATATTTAAATGAACAATTTTTTAAATTATAAAAAATCTAATTAAAATGTTATTCTCATAATATTTTTAACATATAAAACCATTTAATATTAGTTTTATAAAAACATGTACCCAAGTTTTATTTCAAACAAACAGTAAAATTAAATTTTTATCTGTAAATTAAAGCTAATATTCAAATTGTGTTTACAGTTACTAACTACTTAAGACTAGAAATAAGTGTAATTTTGAAATCGCTTAATTATTACAATACCTGCACATAAATTTATCAAATCTTTATGTAAAAAATGTTAAATTAAAAAAATTAAAAACTATATAGTCGAAAACTTTTAAAACATTATTAATTTGGTCTAATAAGAAAAAGAATGTGTTAAACTTTTGTCCGGATTTCTCATTTTTCATATTAACTTTTCAAAAAAATGTCATTTGGTTTAAATTATGATAATAATTCACAATAGTACTTTCCAAAAACAGTCAATTTTGAGGTTGAAATATTATGTTTTTTAACTAATAAAATAATCAGGTCCAAATTTTTATATGTAGGCATTAAATGATCAAATAACTGTAAAATTATTAAACGTAAAGAAACTTAAAATCTAAAAGTGTAGTCAGTGTTTTCTATTAGTTCAAGGTCAATTAACAAACAAAAAGTCTGATCAGCATTTTGCTGTAATAGTTTTTACATTTATGATCGATTAATGGTAAAAATCAGATTAGATTTTTATTTTTAATTTTACAAAATAAAAATTATAAACCCTTTTTAAACAAATATAATATAGCGATAGATCATATTAAGCCACAATAAACCATATGAAACTATAAAATTAAATATAAATATCTAAGATAATCATTATTAAATTAATTTAAGTTGATAAAAAAGGTTAATTAAACATTAATAGAATGTTTCTAATAATTAAACATTTTAAAAATCAAAAGCTGGAATCCATAAAAACTGAAACACAATAATAAATACCTTTTTAAAGTGTATTTGTATTTTAATATCTAAAAATCAATGACAATTTTGTAATAAAGAGAACGCGTTTATTACGAAAACGATTTATTATTACTGTGAGCAAATGCTCAAAACGAGTTACAGAAAACGAATGTTACAAAAATGAATGCTTTTTGCATTTTTAAATTAGAGAAAACGTTAAACAAAGAAAACATGAAAAATTAGTGACGTCTAGCGTCTCAATTTTAAGCTCACTTTTTAAAAAAAGTAGACCTTATTGTTTTGACCATGTTCGTACGTTCGTAGTCTTATAATAGTCACTATTGTAAAGGGATTTGGCTTTTTACAATCTTTAAAAAGAAACAACTATTTGAGACTTAAGTATGCAATGACTTATAAAAAGTGAGCTTTCTATGGATGTATCGTTCTTGTATTCTTTGGTTTTTCACTTTTAAATCTATCGATAGAATAATACTGTAAAAATTATTAAAAGTTAAGTTTAAAAAATTTTGTAAAAGTATTTGTTAATATTATGCAGATATTATTTGGCAATTATAATAAAGTTTTTTCTTAACGATTTTTTCAGTCTTCAATTTTTTCGAGTTATTTTAAAAATAAAAATTAATATAAACATTAACTACAAAATAAAAAAGTTTTTGCTATTTGGATATGAATAACAAATTTATATTGATTACTGAATCATATTGTAGTATCCTAAAAATTCCAAATTAAGTCTACAAACTGGCTATAAATTCTACTATTTTGCTATACCAAGTTGCGCAAAAATCATTTTTGAAAAAAATCAAAAATTAAATTTACCTTATTTATTGTTTATCAAAAATTAATTTAATCTCAAAAATAATGAATAACAAACCAAATTTATCTTCAAAAAGTTCACCTAAGAATTATCAACAAGTTGAGATTAACAAAAAATTCATTTTAACAAAATACATTCAAACTAACTTTAACTTAGACAATGTCAAACTCATGATCTAGGTCTCTTTTCATAAAAAAGAGATTAAAAACTCAGTAAAAGAACTGTAATTAAATAAGAAACTGAATTTGTAATGTTGTTTATAATGTAATCATATGCAAACTTGGATTCAATTCAATAAGCCTTTTCTATTTATAGCTTTACTTTGATTCAATAGTGACCCTAATAATCGATCTTAAAATAATTTTAAAAAATATTTCGTGATGTGAATAAATTTTTTAAATATTCTGTATTATATAATATTAAACAAAATAAAATAAATTACACTCTTGAAAACAGTATTTTTATTTATCAAATCGCAACTTAAGCAAGATAGTTAATTTTGCAAATTTCATACGCGTTGGTAAGTTTTAATGCCTATTCGCGACTAATTATGTAGCCAGCAGAGTGCTAATTTCTGCTGATTCATCACTATCTCTCTGCCATACTCCGTTCATAAGAACACGTTTTTTGTTATCAGGGATTTATTAAAACTATAGTATATGGTATTTCAGTTTCGATAAAAAAAGCTCTGAATCGGAATAACTATTAAATGGTATTGAACAAAAACAAAATAATTTTACAGATTCACTTAATATGAATGTTCAGAAAACAGCTTACATTAAACTTAAAAAAATTGTTTTTAATTGATTGTGTATTGTTGTTTTTGTTCTGATTAGAACACTTAAAGACTTTTGTTTCAATTTAGAGCTTAAAAGCCTCCAAACTCTGGTACAAATGAATTAAATAAATTATTTCTTAACACATATAGAATACACAGTTTTAAACGTAATAAATGTTGTTTTTAAACAGAAATAATACCTTGTAATTTTTTAGTTGATATTAACAATGGTACAAAAACTGCGACATAGGCCTCAAAAATGCATTGCAAGTTGAAATTGAAATTTGTAATACAAAATTGTTATATTTGAATAACTATGTGGATGGTGTGAAAAGCAAACTAAAATTATCAATAGATAAATTACAGACTGTATGCATAAACTTATTACTTTATACAAATTATTAAAAATTAAAACTATTTTACAAATGGAATACTATATCGTCTTTCTTAAGTTTTTAGAAAATTTTGAAAATGCATTTTAAATAACAGATATTAAAACATTATAGAAAACTATATTAATTAATGAAAAGATGAACTATCATTCAATTTGTAATTAATTAATCGATTTATTTTTTATACACATTGAAAAAGATTAATAAGCAAAATTTTAGTTTATAGTAGTTTTTAAGCTCATTTTGTAAAATTAAATCAGATTTAGAAGCTTTGATTCATGTGTTTGTTATTAACTATGTATACTTTTTTGAACTAACAAAATCCATTTATAAAATGAACAAAGTTGGGTATTATTTGTGACAAAGCTTGCTTTTTTATGGGCAAAAAGGATTAGTTTGGGTTAAATATGACTAGAAATTGGGCAAATTTGCTCAAAATTAACTATATTTTCGGTCACAAATCTTTAATATAGTGGCAAATTCGAGCATCTTTTGGTGTAACACGTTTTATTATTTAAAATAAAACGCCTTATGAAACGCACTTTTTAATATGTTATTAAGTTTTATAAAAAGAACGGTTATGTATTAATTCATTAAAAAGGACTAAATATGTCAAAATCGCAATGTTAATTTAACAAAAAAGCCTAGAAGTAACATAATCAAAGAGTTTCGATCTCAATATTAAATAGATATTCATAAAAAAATGAAGTAATGTGTAAAATTTATAAAACAAATAGTTAAAAGAAGATATTACATAAAAAAGTTGCCGTAGAATAATCATTCAATAGAATATCGTGAAATTGAGTTCTATTTTATTGACTTTTTTGATCATTAAAAAAGCAATGAAAATCAATTTAAGTTATTAATTAAAAAATATAATAAAATTTTAAATATTTTATTCAAAAGACTACATTGGGGTTTGTTTGTAGACCAAGTCTTATACGATTCATTTCAGAATCGAAAAAGCAATATAAATAAAAATTGAATAACACTATTTTAGTTAATAATGTCTTTAAAAAAACATGATATAATTTGCTTTTAATAGATAAAAATAAATAAACTTAGTTATTTTAATTTTAATAACAGTCAGAAAATTATAATTACTATTTAAATAATTAAAACAAATTATATCTTACTTCTTTATTTGAGTATTTTTTCTATCGACTTTATGTTGATTCAGATACTGTTAATTTTTATTAATAAATAATTTTTAATTTTTATCTCACTTTGTAAAAGGCAGCTATTGGATTTAACATTTCTGCATGTCTGTCTGGATGTCTATAGACTTTTTTTAGATTACAAAATTCAGGCTAAAATGAATAAAAATGGGTCAAAAATTAACAAAACTTGGTCAAAAATGAACAAAATTGGGTCAAAAATGTGCCAAAACATTGTCAAAAAGTCTTTAAATTTGCTAAAATAGGGGCAAATAAGGGCTTAAAACTGGTCGAAAATGACTAATTATGTCGCAAAAATGATTAAATAGGGGCAAAACAGGGCTTTAATTGGCTAAATAAATAATTTAAATATGGCAAAATTTCCATATTTTAATTAATTATTTAAGCCAATTTTGGCTTAAATAGGAGCAAAACATGGCTTTATTTCAGTAAAAATGAATAAAAATGAGGCTGAATTGGTCAAAACCGACACAAAAATATATTAAAAAATGGTTTAAATGAGGGCAAATATTATCGTATAACACGTTATGACACGCTACAACTTGTATTTAAACACATTTTTGATGTTCGCTTGTTGAAATCTAAACTAAGATATCCTTAACACTAACTGAAGTACTATTTATAACAATGTTTTAAAGCACATGTAAATTTTTATCTAAACAATAATCATTAAAAGTTTTGTTTGTTTAAAAATAGAAATCAATAATGTGAGCCAACAATATATGAAAAGTCAAAGTGAGGGCTTTTGTAATGTTCATTCTTGTTATATGTTAGTTACTAGAAGTTATAAAATATTTATTTAAATCAAAGCTTTATTTGATCAAAATGTGAATCAAAATAGTCATTTATTGATATGTTTGTGTTAAAATTTTGTGTAAAACACAGAAAATAAAACAACAAAAAAACAAAAATTCTATTTTTGCCTGCCGAAAAGTTTGATCGTATTGTAGTTAATATAAAGAACTTTTGAATTTTTATGTTTGTTTCTGAGAATATGAATTTAAAAAATAGAAAAAAAATCCACCGAAACAAAATAATTTTTAATGACATTGTATTATTAATTATTTTTCGAGTATATAATAACTGCGTAAACTAAATTTTATTTGTAAAATATATATATTTACTAATTTTATTGGTATTTGACTGCACATTGATTTTTTGAAAATAGACTGCATTATAAAAACAGGATTATTATGCTCTGTGGTTGAATTAATTAACTAACACAATGCAATAAGTTTAAAAAGAAATCAAAAATTTAAAAATATGATGTCCGAGCTAGACATTATTCTTCATGTTACTACTGTGTTCGATACAATTTCACTTTGGCCAGAAAAATCACTGTAAATAAAATTTGATTTCGCTTAAAGTTTTAGCTATTACTGTCTTCAATAATAACAAGATATAACTTTAATTTTAATGTTTAAGATGCTTAATATTGTCTACTTCACGTTATGTTTTAATAAAATATCACTTGTTATGACTAATCCAATTATAATTTTATTAATATTAGTTGTCTAAAACTAAAACTAACAGCTTTTAAATTAACAGTTTTTAAATTATCAACTAATAAATTACTTTTTAACTTACAAATTTTTGGATGATGTATAATTATGTTACGTGCCGTTTAATAGGTCACGCATTACACACCAAAAAGTTATAAAATTATTTTATTGAAAACACTAATCATTAACTAATTAATCATTTTCTATTGTTTTTTTAAACTTTGAATATTCTGTATGCTTAGTTTTGTACTCTTAATATTAAACCTTGAATAATTGAAAAACAAAAGTTGTATTTTATAGCTCACTTGTATTCGTATCTCAAAAGAGAACAGTTGATTTGAATTTAAATAAAAACTAATTCGTATTTTAAATAAATAATTCTTTATTAAAAGAAAACTGAATTATCTTATTAGACAATGAACGATAAAAGTTGTTAATTAATTTAAACCGAGAAAAGGTTTAATTTAAAATATAGAACGATAAAAGTTCTTATTGTTTGTTTGATTCGATAGTCACATCCACGTCGGAAGTGTTCACTACAGGTTTCGGTACCCCTTCGTTGAGTTTTGGCGGTGGATAAAAGGATGTTAAGGCATAGCACGTTACAATTACATGGTAGTCTTATTTTGGGATTTTTCAAAAATCGTTAATCTTTTATTGCATACAATTTAACACATTATTGTTTTAAATCAGAATAAAAAACAGTTAATGTTCTTTGTATATTAATCAATATCTTATTATAAATTAAAGTTTTGTATAATCATAAAAATAAAGCTCCAATATTTGCGGGAAAGTATACAAAATCCCAAATTTATTTAATTAAAAGACAATATATACTAAATATTTGCAAACTTATTAAATGTTTTTCTTTCTAGTATTTTTTCCTTTTTTATCATTCTTGATTGACTTCAATTTAATTTAAATCCAAAATCAATACGTTAAAATGTAAGTTACAGAATTACAGAATGACTTAAATGAAATGATAATTTAGCAATATAAATTATAATTTTTACAATTTTGTAAAAAGCTGTAAAGGATTGGAAACAAATAATTTTTTTATCAAATAAATTGTTAGGATAAATTATTTTTGGAAAAACAAGGATATTTCTGTTAAAATTGACATTGATTTTTATCATTAATCTTTTATCTATCAATCTATTAAGTTTCTCTTAATAAATAAAAAATTACATTATATATATAAATCTGTCCAAAATTATGGCGTCCACAGGTAACGGTGGTATTTTGGATGGTATCCAGATCTCAGTTGCTAAGTTTTTTATATGTTTTCTAATCAAATAATGTATTTCAGTGTCGAGCGTGATTAAAGATTTTTTCTTTATGATAATCTTATTTAAATTTTTTGTTTTCTAATCTTTTCGCATATGCAGCATAAAGTTATGCTTCTTGTCATTAAACTTTATTGCTATACGTTTTATACAATATTTTGTAATCAAACAACATTTTTAATTTCTTTTAAAATAAATTTTGTTTAATCTTCTTTAAACTAATTTCATAAATTAATTGTGTTACTGGATTATAAAATCCTGTTGTTTATTATTTCATTATTTAAAAATTACATTTTGATTTATCTATCTTTCTTTTTATATCCTAGCTTATACTTATTAATATGACATTGACAGTTATATGGTTTTTGGTTTGTTTTTCCGTCTGTTCGGACCCTTAATCTAATTAAGTGATGTTTCTTTTTTTAATTAAGGGGTTTTAATCTATTTCTTATTCTAGTAAATGGATTTTGACCTAATTCATCTTTTTAACATTTCCTTATGTTAATTAAGAAATTTTCTGGTTGATAAGGCCACTTAATAGTGTGAAAATGAACAATTTTTATGAAAATTTTTATTCAAAGGGTCAAGAATGAGTCTGTTTAAATTTAAAACAGGCAATAATTGTATCAAATTGGGCATAAAAAAGTTTAAAACTGTCATTCTAAGGGCAATAAAAACCGAAATAGGAAAATATATGACAAAAATATGAATATAAGTTAAGTTCATTCAAAATAAACAAAAATCTGGTTAAAACAGACAAACCTTTTCAGAAATGCCCAAAACGAAAGTAAAATTATCTGTCTCATCTGCCACGTTTTTGCATAATTTAAGTTGTTTTCAGACTGATAATGGTTAAAAAAGTAAGTTTAAAGATTCATAATTTATGTTAAAATAACTAAATATAATTCAAAACTAAAGTGGCATCTGCCGTTAACGGAGCTGGTATATTATAAAACACGAAATAATGAAATGGGTAGCGAGCGATCGGTCGTAAGCGAGCCACCATAATCTACCTTTAAACATCTTTGCAAAGTAAGATATTATGTCCGTATCGATCTTGTTTGTTTTATGTTTACGTTTTAATTTGGAAGTTTTCAATAGTTTCTAACTAAGTAACATAGTTAACTGTAAAAGGTTAAAAATCTGAAAAATTATTAATCTAAAGTCGTTACCTTCTTCGTTGCCATTTTGTATGAGATAAAACAAAAGGTTGTTAAATATGAACTTAAATAAGAACTTAAAGAAGAACTGCTATAATATAAAGAAAGGTATTATCTGATATCTGAAAAAAATCCATTAGTTTATAACTTTTTGGATAATTTATTTAACATATCATATGAATGGACCAATGTAAAAAGCGATACCTTATACACCAGATTACTTGAACGATCTCTTTTCTAAAGAAATGGATGAGCTACATTCAATCAAAGGTCAAACAAACAGTGAATTTATTTAAATCTTTTAAAATTATAAAGATGGTTACAGTTTTCATGCTTTTAATTTTAATTCGGATCAAAAAATTACGGCCGTGTGACTATATAAACATTCCAAATGAAGGATACTTGCGGCTTAAAGTCCACATCGAAGAAAACCTAAAATTTCTTTAATAGTTTTGAGTTATGGAATATTTGAAAATATTATTGAAATAGACAACAATCGTAAATTCGCAATCAATTATTAATGATAACTTTATAAATTAAGACAATAACTAAAAATAATCCGTTATAAACTAAGTACTACTGTTGTGTATATCCATCTGAAGTGTTGCCTAAAATACAGAAAAGCTGGGTTGTTGTATTTTAACACTTCACCAGAACATCGGTATAAAAATTGCCCCAATCGCTCTTTGCGCGCTCATAACATTTTTTTATAAACGGAGATTTTTTGGAAATTAAAGTATTCCTCGATTAACATATACTAAATATAATTGTAATTTATCGTTGCTTTATCTCTTCATGGAAAATTGTAATAACCGATAAAAGAGTGTAGGGTGAAGTTTCTACTCCAAATTATCCGCAGTAATATAATTATCGTTGAATTATGTACTAGTTTGGATTAACTCTTGATAATTTCTATGGTAATTCGATGTAATTAATAACCATTAAAACACTGAAAGTGAGGACACCGCGATGTTGCAACTTAACTCAAGTTAAAAATAAATAATCGGGTTATCAGGCAAGGGACATTTTGGATGTTGAATAAGACGAAAATATTCTCTTCTCTTTTATGAAGGTATCGAACGCACGTTACCAGATCTTTACCAATCAGTTATTAATTATCTTTACAATCCAACTAGTTTGTTTCTTGTTCTGTTATATTTTCATGTTGAACAGTTTTCATTAGTAACATGAGTAGATCTTTCAACATAGATTCAGTGGCTGACAATTTGAAGAATAATGTCGGAAAATTTATTTGTCGTATCATTGCAATGACTTTCTATCTTGAAAGTTAACAGGCTGTGATTTGCGAAAAACTTTATGATAACTTTACTAAACACCCTCTATTAAACAAAAACAAAATAAGGTTCATTTATTACAATGTTATTAAATTCATAAGGCATAGAAAATTTATATTTTTTAGAACTGTATATTTTATAATAGCAAAATGTTAAAAATAGATATCTAGTTTAAGTACTATTGGGAATTACTCGTTTCAAAATTTTATTTATTTTTTGAATTTTTCATTTTCTCTTTAAAAACTAATCAAGTTTAAAATACAGATTTTAATTTTAATGATATTCGTGAAATTTATAATGTTAAATCACTAATTATTATTAAAATTTAGTTTATTAAAACCACCTTAAACTGATTATGGTATGAGAGCGTTTAATTTTAAACCGATTAATTAAATTTTGAAAACTTATTTTAAAATTTTTTACAATTATATAGATTAAATATTTTCATTCAAGTTTAAATTCTTTTGATTGTTGTATGAAATAAAGTTAAACTATTGAATTTAATCACAAACGATAAACAAGATAAATTATTTTAGATTTAAATTGTTTTCAATAGAGCTAAATCCTTAATCATTATATGCTTTAACATAATATATTTTAGTTTTATAAGACACACGGAAAATAACTCAATATTCAAAAATTGGAAATATTATTTGAAATGACAATTTAAATTTCATTTGTTTTCTAATTTTACAATAATAACAGTTTCTAATTTTAACAAATTCTTACCATAAATCAACTTAAAGAATATTACTTTATATAGAGTTGTTTTATTTTTTAAATATGTAATTTATTTTGCTAATATAAATAGAAATACGATCAACCTAATGTTCAATATTTATTTATTTATTTATTGATTCTTGTTTTTGATTGATGCAAAAGTAAATAAATTCTATTCCATAAAATTAAAGTTTAATAAATCATTATTAACATCAGTAATATATTAAATTCCTTACATAAAATAAGACTGTTGTTGGAAGTACATAAAGTTGGACATGTCAATTCTATAAGCCCGACTTTGACTTTTAAAAGTTAGCTTATTATATAACAATTTCCACTCAAGTCTCAACACCCTAAGTAAAAGGACCATTTGCACTTTTTCTACTGTTTTTGTTAAAAAAACTTTAAGAATCTTCAAGTTATCTAAACTGTGTACTCAATTTACTTTACTCCACATTTAATAGCTTTTTTAGACAAACACGGGTCTTATAGAATAGAAACATGAGTCTTAATTGTAAAGATATACGCGCAGAGATTTTGTAACTAATTTTACAGAAGTTTTATGTTGCATTTATATAATTTTTTTTAAATGACTACAGTAAATGATAACTTTATTTATCAAAATGTTTATTTGAATTTGAAAATTTTTATTAATTACATGCAATTTTATCGATTACGTTTGAAATTGGAAAGAGAATACTGAAAAATTTCGTTAAAATATCTTAAATTAAAATATGATTTTAAATTTGTTATTATAAGCTGACACTTTAAACGATAGAAGAGTAGTATTTGTACCCTAGTTAAAGTTGGTTCACACAATAGCGATAAATTAAAAATAGAATTACAATATCATTCTCTACAAATTGAAAAAAATTATAATAACGCGTGGTTTGTAACTTTCCATTGTTATCAAAAATAACATAAAAGTTTAAAATTTTAAGAAAAACTAAAAAAATTTTACAGTTTTTAATCTGTTACCAATTTTAGTTACAAATATTTTGTTTTTCTGCCTTTCATACCTAGCGTTTTTGCACTTATTTTCTTATACATGCAAGTGTATTTACTCAAAAACCTCCAAAACTAATCTCCAATAGAGTGAACAATTAGTCAAATTTGTTACTTATAGTTCTTATCTTTTCTTTGGCGACTTATCTACTATTTTGTTTATTAATAATTTAATATAAATGCATTTATTGTATTTTTGAAACGTTTTTCAATAAAGGAGTAAGTTGAATTTTAGAATCTACACTATTTATTTGAAAACTAAAAGGCTTTATTTGTATTTTCATCTGTGAAGTATATTATATTGCAATATAAGTGTCTGATAGTCGTTTAACTCAATAAATAACAACGTTTTTAATCAAGGCAAAGTTGAAATGTATTCACATTAAGCTTTAAATTGCTTTAATTTGTTATAATCATTAAAAGTATTTTAAAATTATGTGAATATATTGAATAGAAAACTCTTGCCGTCAAATAGAAACTTATTCTTTAATGAACAGAGATTACAAGATTGATTGAATAGAACTCAAGCATACTAAAGAATACTAGATATAGGCGTATAGATTTTGTTACTATTTTTGCATAAACCTTAGGGGGTTTTTAATTAATATGTTCCTATTAGATGGCAAAAATAAATGACAACTTTATTTATCATAGCTTATTGTTATTAAACTTCTAAGCTTGTAAATTACGCAATCTCTAGGTTTTGATAACAAAAGCGGACATTCACATGGTAGCGTTATATTAATTACATCTATTAGCTTCTCATCCACTATTCCACGATTCCAGTTTTTAACTATGTTTATCATTCTGTCTTTTGTTAATAGCAATCTATCTGCCAAGTTAAAAACAACATGAATTGCTATTGGAAGTATATTTTTAAGAGAATTTAATGAATCTCTGATATCTTTCACAGCTTAACTTAAAGTGTCAACCTGTGTTTGTAATTTCTCTAATATGTTTTTAATTTTTTCATAATTTTTCTCATGTTTTTGCAAGGCATCTAATATTTGATTTTGATTTTTCTGCAGCTCTTCTATTTGTGATTATTACTGTTGCTATTATAAAGGCTGTAAAAACAAATCTTTTCTCTCTATTGAATTTTACTTCTGTGTTGGCCTTTTCTACCGATGTTTTACAAAATCTTTCTACAGGCTGTATGAAATCTTCATGATTAGCAGATTCACATTTTTGAAGTAACTCCATTTTATTTTCCTGATTAAAAGTTTCATCGTTAATTATCTGACAAGGGCTTTCATATTTTATTGCTGTTAAAATTTTATTTATTCTGCTAATGAGAGGTAATCTAGACTTTCTCCACAAAACTGGATAAACTTTGGTAAGCATTCCATTGCACGATGTAAACAATAGAAATGGCAGAATCATAATGAGCTCTTATATGGTGGAATGAAAGCGATCCGGACGTCTCCTGATTCGAGAAGATCTCCTTGGAGTATCTATTATCGGAGTCGGATTTTCTGTTAGAGGTATCGTAGAATCTATAATTGGTGGAATATCATCAATCTGATTCTCATTTTGTTGAACTATTTCTTGAGCCAATTCATTATCAGACGTCATCTAACTTAATCTGCAAAGGTGGTTTTTCGTTTTCAGTGTTATACGGTTCAATTATATCATCTTCACTCTCATCATACCTTTGCTTATCTGTTTCTTTTTGTTTTGAATTGAACAATTCCGTCCTATCGTGAAAAGATTTCATTCTACTAACGTGCGCGTGAATTGTGTAATAGTTATCTTTGACAGATTCAAGATAGGTTAACGGGGATGTTTGCGTTAGAACTCTATAAAGACCAAAGTACTGATGCAATAGTTTTGTAGGTTTGGCTAACTACTACGATTTAATATAAACATTATTGGCAAAAAACTATGAAATAAAGTAAAATTCAATTCAAAACATTTGAACAAAATTTATTATAATAAAAATAACTAAAATTATAAAAATTGGGTAAAGTTAGACAAACTTGCGGGAAAAATCTTCCGAAATTTTAAAGTGAAAACATTTGAATTGATTTATGTAATGTAAAATAAGAGCAACAACTGAATGAAGATAGCTAAAGAACATAACGTTACTGAAACTAGCACTACGTAGTCAAATACAAAGACAGAGTCATCTATCAAATAATTAATGAGTGAAATTTTTTTGACACCCTTGCTTTAATTTATCTTAAAATAATGATCAAAATTGAAATTCTTAGTTTTCTATAATTTTCAAAAGTATTAAAATAAAAGTAAATCCAAAAAAACATAAAGAAAATTTAAAGTTAATTAACTTAAATTAAATAATACAAAATAAAAACAAGCTCGAAACGGTCATAAAATCTGACATTGCAAAGTTAGTTTTAATTAGTATATGGTTGCTCGCTCACTCCGTTCTCTCGCTAACCATTGTATTCGTATTTCAATATTTCGTGTTCAATATACTAGCTCCGTTAGCGGCAGATGCCACTTAAGTTTTGAATTATGTTTAGTTATTTTAACATGAATTTAGACTATTTAGACTTGCATTTTTAACCATTATGAGCCTAAAAATCAAATAAATACCGCCAAAATGTGGCAGATGCCACAAATTGTTATCTTAAGTTTTGGCCATTTTTGCCATAATTTGCCTGTTTTAACCAGATTTTTGTTTATTTTGAGACATTAATTTCGTTTTTTACAGCTACTAGCGGCAGATGCCAAACATATTGAATTTCTAATTTTTGTCAATTTTGCCTAATTTTTCCAATTTTTCCAGTATTTTGACCTTTTTTGTCACTTTTTAAGGCGAATAGCGGCAGATGCCACTGGATATTATCTAAATTTTGCGATTTAACGATTTTTGATATGCGAATCAAACAAGCTCGAAACGGTCATAATATCTGACTTTGCAAAGTTAGTTTTATTTAGTATATGGTTGCTCGCTCACTCCG
>JAQIXJ010001385.1:0-21111 GCA_034700185.1 Phthiracarus laevigatus
TAAGTTATAATTAATTTTTTTTGTTGTAAGACTATAGTTAGTACTTTGTTTTCTTCCAACTGAATTGTCCATCCAAACAAGTTGAGCGTGAGAAAATTCCATCCGACTACTGATGAGTGTGTTCTCGTCCACATTTAGTAGCATAACGTATTGTTTTGTTGCCAACCATGTATTAACTTGAAAACCTATTGTTGTATCGCGGGCATGACAATAGGGACCAAGACCAAGTTCGATGTTCTTATCTCTTTTTATTCGTTTCAGTTTTTTGGAGTTAGAGTTTACCCGATTCCGATCTCTGATTTGATCGAGAAAATCGAATTGATGCTCTTCCAAAAAGATGTCCCATTTTTGCTTTAAATCCTTCCAAAAAATCATA
Organism: Phthiracarus laevigatus; assembly: GCA_034700185.1. Taxonomy (NCBI): domain Eukaryota; kingdom Metazoa; phylum Arthropoda; class Arachnida; order Sarcoptiformes; family Phthiracaridae; genus Phthiracarus; species Phthiracarus laevigatus. The sequence goes on from JAQIXJ010001385.1 coordinate 377, forward strand.
CAGTGGTCAGCACGGTCTAAAAGACGTGAGTTTTCCATCTTTTAGAAGTCTAGAATTTCAATGGTTTATTGTTGAAGTTTTATTGTCAGGTTAAATAGTATCTAATCAATAGGATAACTTACGGCATGAATATTTTAAACTGAATACCAAACTTCTCTTCATCAATGTATTTTCGAAGTAGACTATCGTATGATATATTAAAAACTCCTTTCATTTTTATTATGTCTTTAAAGAGTGGTAGGACGGATGTTCTCTGGGGTTTTCTAACTCTCATTTTACCAGATGCGCTTCCTTGGGAAAATCAACCGTTATAGTGTTTATGACCAGGATTAAGATAGGCGTGTAGTGCTGTGTCACAAATCCAAGTGTAATGTACTGCACTGTTTTCTGATTGACTGAGCCATTTCCAGTTTACGAGATAAAAATGTGTACCAACCATACATTGTTCGACACTTTCAACGATTTCGTGCTCCCAAAAGCGTCGTTTTTTTAAATACTTTTTATTTTTCTCATAAGAATCACAATCAGGGCGGCTTGTCTTAAATTTAATTAAGTTTGTAAATGTTTTGATTTTTTTTATATATATATAAGAGTATATTTACCGTTTCCACCATATTTTTTGATTCTTTTCTCGTTATTGTATTTAACGGAGGAGGTCTTGGATTTATTGTGGTAACAGTTACTGACTGTGAGCCAGTTTGGATTCTTGCTCCAACTATATTAGTAGGAGGATTTAAGTTTACAGCCTCAGTTTGTTCGCGATTATCATTATCGTTTATTTTTTTGTACTTGATTTGTGTTCGATTGCTGTGTCGTTATATTTTCATTAATTTTCAACGGGAGACTTATTGTCTGTAGCTATTAATAAACAATTCATATTAATAGGAATTCTCGTTACCTCAAAATTATCTTAATTAACACTTCAGTTTGTATATCTGAGACTGGCTGTGTAATACTTTCTAAAGGAAGTGCTGATAGGTCTAAATGTTCAGTCGATAAAATCATTGAGACATCGTTTTGAGATATGGCATCGCTCACGCTTACAACCGAAAGTCCATATCTGCCCTGTTGCTCGTTGGTGACCGGAGCCGTCGTTGTTTTCGGTCTATCTTATTGTTAATTTAATTGTCTTTTTATTTTTGTAATGGTAGTAGTAGTAGATGGAATAGTGAGATGAAAAAGGACATCGATAATAAGTAACGAAATTAATTGAATAGTAAAATTTACTATTGATCCATCAGGTGAAATAAGCTATTTTTCTAGATGTTTTTCAATTTTAAATGCCATAATAGACGCCACTACAAACATGTTCTTATGTCCAACATCACTATCGATGTATGCTTTGCTGACCTCCGCTCTGAACATTCTTTTAATCTTATTGTTCTCGTTCTGATCCCCAAAATGGAATTGTAAGGCAACTGTTATTTTCAGTTGGACAATAGTGACGTTGTATTTTTCATAATGATGACATCCGTGTTTTTTGAATTCTTTTAATTCTCGATTCGCGTCTTTCAGAAGAGATGGAACTAGATTTAAATAAATTATTGTAAAGTAGGTATAAAAGAAACACCTATCATATTGACATTACTTTTACTGTTAAATAAATCGTATGTCACCCCTTCTAAATAAACTCCGTTGTAACATTTTGAGGCTAAAGGATTAACCGCCAACCAATCAAAATATAGTTTAGTCTTGAAGGCGCTGGCAGTCAATAATGTGTTCTGTGCCATTCTGTAAATATACAATTAAAAATATGGTTAGACCTAATAATTATTTGAGTAGATGTATTTTCAATGAAATACTGAGATAAAACTGTTACAATGAGTTACTGTTCAATGAGCAATTGAACAATACACTGAATCTATGGTATTGCAAAATTTTTCTAAGTCACAAAAATTTAATTTAACGAAGTACGTGACGTTTATAGGGTGTTATTACCGTTACCTGCTTGTTCTGAGTATTCGACGCCGCAAGAGCATGCATTATCTGCGGCGTCAGCGCACGGATGTTTCTCTTATGGCTCGGGTGCACAAGAAAAAATTCTTTCCGAGCGGGAGAGGTAACAGCTATCTGTGAGAGGAGAGGAAATAGAAAGTAAATTAAGCAATTAGTGTTCACATAGGAATCTATGGGTTCTTATATGACTATTAGATTAAAAGATCATACTTAAAAACTGTTAATTATCGTGATAATTAAGTGAATTTACGGAGGTAAAAATGGCGCTGATACTGAATCTCAGAATATTCTTGAAAGTATGACGACACAAAAAAATCGATAAATTATATAGCATTTTTGTAAGGTTTATCTAAAATCGATCTTTGAATATATATGGAATCTAAGTGTAAAGCTTTTATGTGCGCCGTATTGCGCATAAAGTATCAAACTCTCATATTACTAGTTATTTCACTTTTCGGTGAAAGCTCATTTTTGTAAAAATCTTAAACAATTAATTTTAAAAAAATTATCTCAAAAAGTGGTTTACTTTTATTATATGTTGTGTAACCAGTTATGGGCTACCGAATAATAAAATAAAATTTAATAATCTTACTGCGGGACGAAAGTTAGTCAAAAAATTAAAATGTCGAATAAAATTAATTAACTTTTTTTTGTAAAAATCTTAATGCACTAAGAGTATGATTTTATTATCTTACTTTTTTGCTCAATACTAATAGGTTATGTAGTAGGAATCTTAATTGATTAATGAATCTATTTCTTAGGCAAATGATTTTTCAAATTTATAAGTTTTATCAAAAGTATGTATAAAAGTTCGAATAAATTTTTTTTTAAATCCATTTCTGATGGACTGTAATTAGTTTAGAGTTCTTGATTTACTAAATTGTTGACTGAAATAAATCTATAAATAATATCAACCAAATTGTCAATTAAGATAGCATGAAACAATTAAATAAGATTAATATTTAAAATACCACAAATATTTACTTAAGTATTGTAATTATAGGTTATCGAGCAGGCTTATTAGAGCAATCTCCCAAAGCACTCGGTAGCAGTGCGCAATATAAAAATAGAATTTGTATCATGAGGTTTTTTAAAGAGAACAAACATTGAATTATGTTCTCCATCACAGATTTTGACATTAACTCTATGAAATAGTTATTGTTTAATATAGACTTATTAGTAATTAGTGTGCTGAATGAAGCATTATTGTGAAAACTTATAACGTCTCAACAAAGAGGTAAATAAATTAAATTATTTCATTAAGAAACAAATATGTTTGTTAATTTAAATATTAAAATAAGTTTAGTAAAACTTAAAATTCTTTTAACTATAGTGGGAAATAATAATGATTGATATTAATAAAGACACTTTTGGTGTAAAACCAACTACAACTGTTAATATAATGACAAAATATAACTCAATTTATGATGAAATATTTGAAAAAGCTTATCTTAAGTTTCCAATTGAAAGACCAATTTTTAAAATTCGCGATGAATTAGACAAAGTTCAAAGATTCTAATGGATTCACGGCGACAGAGTATAATAAATTAAAGTCAAAAGAAACTGACCCTCTGACTTATTATTTGGATATTGCAATCGAACTTGTAAAGATTATAAACAAAATTTCATGTTATGATTTAAAAACTTATTTATGTGATAAAAGTGGTTTTGTTGTTTTTACAAAACTGATCAATAATAATCTAGAATCTGTAAAAAACGATATATCCAGATTTTCACTAATGTAACGTTTTGTAGGGTTTAACGTTTTGCAAATATTGCAAAGTCTAGGGTTTGAAAACTTAAAGTATTTTAAAGTTTTAGAGTTAAAAGGTTACTTTCAAAGAAAAGTTAGTCCAAAAAAATTAAAAACATCATCACTGTAATTTTTAACGGGAAAATTATTGAAAGAAAAATTTATTGATAATTCTGAGAGTAGAGCAATCTATTCTGAAAAATTATACAAATATTTTCTTAACATCGAAGGGAATATTTGTCCTTATGATCCTATTAACCCTATAAAATTAGTCTCCCAAAAAGAAAGGATACTTTTAGATCATTCGTGGATCCCTTTATAATGTGGAAGAGGCAATATTTAGATTCCTTTATCAAGGACGAAACATTAATTATTTGAGTAACGTTGACACATGCATACCAGATATTTCTCCCTTATTTAACCATTCGATGCGAAATAGATTTTTAATTTTTACTGCTCTTTTGTTACAAAAAGAATTATAAACCAATATATATATGCTTCATTGTTTATTTAATATTTGTTACAGATATAAAGATTATTTAAATAATAAGAAAAAAAATTATGATAAATTTAATATAAAAATAATTGTTATAAAATATATACTCTTGTATAATCAATATTAATAAATGTTCTGTGTTTAAAATATAACGTACATTCTTTTAAGGACGCATAATAATTTACAGTAAATCCAACTTTTAATAAGTGATGTAGACAAATGCTCATACAAGTTTTAGCGTGCCTACGACACTTTTAGGCACATTAATATAAAGTCTAATCACATAATTTAGCTCTTTAAAACTAAAACGGAACAAAACCGGAACTATCTTGAGCTTAGGTAATAAAGTAATCATGTCAACATTGTTAATCCAATGACACAGAAGATTTAAATAAAAAAACAAAAATAACAAAAAAAATATAAAACTAATAAAATTTATAATAAAAATATAATATTTTAACCTTATTAGATAATAAATGTATTAACCAAAATAAAATATAACATAACTATTTATTATATAAATAAAATTATTAAATAAATAATACTTAATGTAAAATTTGAAATATCTCGTTAAGTGTGTCTTTTCAAGACATAACTTTGCCCACACATTCCAAATTTGAGGGGGTAAATGTGACCCATTTTCTTTTTAGTCTTTATAAAAGTTATGTAACTGAACCTATATAATGTAGAAGTATTAATAATCGATGTTAGCGTATTAGCGATACCGCATTTTGCGGCATCTAATGAAAATGTTTTACTGCAGTATTCTGCAGCATGTATTTAAAGCATTGTTTCATGAATAAAGGAATCTTTTTTCTGTGTCAAACTCGTGTGTTCTCTTTATTTATAGTATTCTAAGTCTTAAGTTAATATTCTTTGGTTTTCGAACAATTCTTTTCGCTTATCGACGGACACCACGAAATTGGTCACAATATATTGATTGATAGCTAAACAAATTAGCATATTTTATAGAATATCTATAGTTAATTGATTTTAAAGGAATTTTTATTGTGTTTTAAGATTATTTCGAACTTATAATCAAAATTATATTTATGTATACAAATGTTTACTCAAATTTCTCTATTTTCTTGCATTTTCTTAGAAGGCATGAGATAAAAGTCACTGAAAATTAAAATATAGGATTATAAATTTTTTTAATTTCTTGCTTTAATTTGTTTTGAGAGTTTGTTAATATATTTTCAAGCGTAAAAAAGTGTTTTTCTTAGTTTTAAATAATTGGAAAAAATAAGAAACTTTAGAATAAAAACATAAAAAATATATGAACTGTTTTTAAAAAAAATGTCTTAAAACTGAAGGCGAAAAGTTTTCCGTAAAGCTTGTGATGAATGTGTTAATGTGTCAAATAAAAAAGATTATAAAAGAATATTTGTAGATATTTATGGGAAGAAATATTCGCATAATTTTCAATTTTATGAGAATAAATATCCGGTATTTAATTATAAACGAAGAAATTTTGTTTGAACATTTTAGAAAAATAATTTTTAAAAAAAACAATATTCGTACCAGAATTATGGGAAATTTTCAACAAAAAACATTTTCAACCTAAAAATAGGACTAATTAATTTAATTTAATTTTCAAAAGTTAATTTTATAAAGTTTGTTTTCCAGTGCGATGTTATCTTTTTTAAAATTGGAATTCCCGATATTTTACATCCCTATAATAAATTTCTAGTAAAGATTTTTTTCGAACGGAACAGAACTGAAAAAATGGGTTTTAACCGAACCAATAACAAACTTGATGCCCTTTTATACTGAATAAGCTAACGCATATAAGTTTGAATAAACTTATTTAACAAAAACTGAAAAATATCAGTCTATTTTATTATTTATTAAATTCTTTATATATTAAATAAATGTTTTAATTTTTTGCGTGTTTTATATGAGATAATTATTATTTTATGTCTAATAAGAAACTATATTGATTTTCATTGAATTATAACAACAAAAATGTTTATTTGGTTTGCTTTCAACTCGGATTTAAATTATTGGAAACTTTTCAACTCGACCCGAATACTAGAAGAACTTACCCAACCTATAAGAAACCCTTTGGGTAAAACCGACGGCTTACTTTTAATCAATAATCGCCAACATCTTTAATTTCTGGCTCACTTGTGGAAAAGTGGAGCTCATGGATTTAACTATATCCGTCTATCTCTCTGGTCAGTAATAGAATATATATTTTTGATATAATCCACATGATTCAAGTATAATGAAAGGAATACAGATCGATCTCGAACAGCAATAAGAAAGTGAGCGCTCTATCTATGTATAGTTCTTGCTTGATTAGACTTTCTATAATTATTAAAGAAACATCTGTTTGAAGCCTAGATAACTAATAAATGAAGATATTTGTTAAAATTATTCATAGTTATCCTTATAATAATATTTAAGTCGATTATATTAACAATTTAAAAGTAATGAAAAAACTTTTGGTTGCTGTTTAACAACTTTACACTAAACTTTTTACTAAAATAGAACTATTTTACATTCAAAACAATATGAATTAACTTTAATACGTCAATTCAGATTAACAAACTGAAAAAATGGTTTAACTTACGCTTTTGGTTTGAAATTAGTATTTAAATTCTTTTTATAATAAATAAGCTTATATTTGTAGTTAGTGTAACTTTTTAGAGTAACAATTAATAAATTTCGTTATTTATTAATACATTATTCAATATTAAATTGCTTTTTGAATCTAATCTATAAATAATTTTCAAAGTTCATTTCCGATTGAACTCTAAAACTGCTTAATTTATCCTTTTAAACGCGGTTTTAAAAAAATTGTTTTAATTTTCTTATCTCTTAATTTTAAATTGTACTTTAAAATAATAATTGCCTTAATTTGTGTGTTTACTTATAACATCGTTTATTGATTAATTATGGAATTATGCATTTATAGGGAATGTAGATCTTTGGACAAATATAGGAAATATAATGAACAGGCGTTGGAATGATCAACTCGTAACTCGAAAGATGCATTGGGAAAGTAAAGCAAATGCCGCTTCAATCTCCCAAAAGTGTTAGCGGGTGTGGCTTTCATCCCAAAAACGCTAAACCAACCAACAATAGAATGGTTTTATAACAATGTTTATATTTGTATACATGTTTACATGTGTGAAATTTATTAGTCAATAACAATTTATATATAGTTATGGAAGTTTTTGGTGCGCTTTATTTCTGCGTTTAATAATACATGGAAACGTTATAAATAAATATATTAGTGTTATGATATAAGCTTAGTGTTAGTGTTTTAGTGTACTTACGCTTACTATATAGTGTTGCGTCCTTGATATCAATCAAAAAAATTTTTGAATCTATTTTATTGCTTCAAAACTTATGACTGACGAATTTATATTTGAATGCTAAACGCAAATCTAATAAAAAAAACTCTAATGTTATTTATGAAATAAATGTCTGTTTAGTTAAATAGTATTTATTCGTTCATAATGGTTATCTTGTAATTGACGATAGATTATCAGTAAAGTGTCCCTCAAAGTGAATAAGCAAATGAACAGCACATTGCCTTCTAAACAAACTTAATAGTTATTTCATAAATCCATGCATTTTTTATTTCTTCAAAATCGCATTCACTTTTTAATTCTGGAAACAGTTTTCTAGTGAATGATCAAAATTTCTATTATAGTTGAAAACCTTAATTACAATTAGTCCAGATTTGTAGCGTTACATCAAAGCTTTATCGTAGCAAATAACTTTTAAAAATATAAAAACTTAAAAATAGGAAAAAAGTTAAAAGTATTTGTTAGAATTACAAAAGTAAAATTGTCGATATAATTATATATACTGAACGTTAATATGACTGAAAGGGAGGAATCAAGTTCTGGCTCTGGCTTTATTGGTTCAATTAGGCGACTATCACGTCGTCTTTCTGGAACAATTTTAACGGTTGACTCTAAGTCTGGACCTAATTTGCTTCATCGCGATCGTAAACCAGTATATTCTTATGATACTGATAGTCAACTAAGAATAGGTAAGCACATTCGTTCGTGTAATTCCCAATTTCTTTAATGGTACGAATAATTACTATAACTTATTTTGACGCACAAACGTTTATTGAATATTCAGGTGGAATACGTGCCGCAGAATTAGTTGCTACCTATGGTAAGCTAATGATCAAAATAAGCAAATACAAAATTTTAAATTAAACGAAAACTTATTTTAAGGAACCCCGCTTTACGTTTATGATGTAAACCGTTTGATCGACAATTATAATGTTTATTTGGGATCACTTCGACATTTGAATAATAATTTCATGTTATGTTACGCCGTAAAAGTAAGCCATCCATTATCGAAACTTAGACTTACAGAGTTGTTTTACAGTATATGTGAGCTGAACATGATTTATTTAAAAAAATGATAAAACAATCGAAATAATACACCAATGTTTAAGAGTTAAAAAATATTTTTTTAGAATCTAAAATTAATTTTAGTGTTGTTCGTAATAAATGATTTTCAAGTCCATTTATAAAGTAAAATAATTAAATTACTTGATGTATATGTTTAAAATATAAATAATGATTTTTTAGGCGAATCCAAATTTAGCAATTCTTGACGTATTTTCTCAACTCGGAGCAGGATTTGATGTGGTTTCTGGTGGTGAAATCGCGCGATGTTTGGCTGCAGGAGTGGATCCGTCCAAAATTGTGTACAGCGGATGTGGTATGCACTTCTAATCTAATTAATTAAATTATAAATACTATGTATTGATAATTTAGGAAAAACCATAAGTGAAATCGATTATGCGGTTAAGATTGGCGTGTTTTGTATTAATGTTGAATCATGGACTGAATTGGAAAGAATAGAAGACAGGGCTCGCTCTTATTCAAAGGTGCAAAACGTTTCGATTCGCATTAATCCAGATGTAAATCTTGACGGTAATGTTATATTATTAAAGAATATATAGTACACCCAACGCCTCCAATATCCATCCATCCCGTGGGAAACATAGATCTTTCCTATTGTATAGTTTATCTTCAACTGTCAACTTAAATCAATGTTTAGTAAAATGATACGGTATTCTTCCAGTATTTAATTTTGATGGTTTTATCAATTATGTTGATAAAAAAGAGCTAAAACATATTTAATGGTTTATACTGATTAATTTGAATCTCATATCTGTTGCGTGAAACCCATGTACCGTATAATAATAGCTCTCATAACATTTATTTCATAATTTACTTTTTCAAAAAGGCGCGGACTATAATCAGTAAATTAAGGTATTAATGATAAAATATTGAATCAACAATATTATCGATAACTCAGATTATTTATTTATTTATGGAATTACAAAATTTATCAATAGAGAATTCAAGATCTTATTTTTTAAATATGTTTGTGTTTGTACTCAAAATATTAGACATGTGTTTAATTGTTAGGTTTATCGCATCCAAATATTCTAACAGGCTCTGCATCGCATAAGTTTGGTGTTCCACTCTATGAGGCACTAGATATTTTTAATCGCGCCAAAGCGTCAGCTCATCTCAAAATTAAAGGCATTTCTTGTCATCTCGGATCAAGTATCCACCAATTGGAGCCATTCATTGAGGCTCGGGATAAATTATTAGCTTTGGCTGATGAACTGAGGCAAGAATCGCGGATATGGGTCGAGCATATCAATCTTGGCGGTGGCTTTGCAGCTCAAATCGCCACAAACTTAGATGTACCAGATATTCCAGCGTGGGTTGAAAAGCTAGCAAAACCAATCACAGAAAGAGGTCTAAAAATGGTTCTGGAACCTGGACGTAGTTTAGTGGCTGATGCGGGAATTTTGTTCACTAATATCGAATATACAAAACGATTTGGTGGCGGTTCAGGGTCGGGACATAACTCTCCGCGTTCCGGATCGCTTACAACTGCTTTATTTACTCCTCCACCAGCTAAAGCGTTGTCACCGTTCTCTAATAAAGCATTTGTAATTGTTGACGCAGGTTTCAATGATTTTGTACGAACCGCTCTGTACGGACAACAGCACAAAATTGTTCCCGTAAATGCTAACGTTGAAACGTTGCCAGGACTGCCTTCAGAGTTTAAATACGATGTTGTCGGTCCTATCTGTGAATCGACAGATGTGTTTTTCAGGGATTTGACTATCAATCAAAAATTAGAAATTGGAGCAACACTCGCAATATTAGATGTCGGCGCTTACGGTAAACTTATAACCGCCCCATTATTTTACGCGATTTATATTTTCAAATTTGATTGAAAATATTAGGTTCATCGATGGCAAGCAATTACAACAGTCGTAATAGACCTGCAGAAGTGCTTATTGCTGACGGCAAAGATGGATTTCCAACGCCTTATTTGATTCGCCAAAGAGAAAAATATGAAGATTTATATTCCAAAGAAAGTGTTGTCCCAAATATTAATCTTAGATCCAACGATATCGTAGAGGAACCAGAATTTCCGGAAACAATATCGGAAAATGGTGACGAAAAGTAAATTTTTAGTTTTGCGAAAACCATGCCATTAAACAGTACAAACATTTTAATACTTGTTTAATAAAAAAAATCTTCAAATATTTTGAGACTTATTGTTTAAATTTTAAATTATACACTAACCAATAATAAAACCTTTAATACGAATAGATTTTTATCTTTAAAAATATAAATATAGTGTAAATCCTTTTAAAATTTTATTTTTTAAAAACATAACGATAACAGGCCGATGGCTATTTTAATTTAGAATTTTATTTCATTTTAAGCTTTGTAAAAAATGAGTTTTCGTAGAATATTTTGTAGTTTCTAATAATTTAAAATTATTTTCTCTTGAGCTCTCTTTATTTAAATTACAATATACTGATTACTCAATTTAATTATTAATTTAACAGTTTGTTTTATGAGAATTACAAATATAAAACGAATTTTTGCTATTATAATAAAATATTTTATGTAATTAAGTCAAAATATTTTTTGTAGAATTTCTTTTTAAGATTGTATATACCAATTCATACTATTTTTAAACTAAATATTACATATCAATAAAAATAAGAAACTATCAAAATATTTTGGAGTTAAAGTGCCTGAGTTTCAACTTCCATATGAAACCTAGTGATGTTCTAACGGTAGATAATTTATAAATGTAAAGGATTACTAATAACGGAATCGTTTACTATGAAATTTCACAATACGATTACCAATAACGTTTTTTTTATAAAGGTAGAGGTTCCCTAACTCTGGGTTGAGACTTTAATTAGAGCCGTAAGCTTAGAACGAAAAAATGGTATGGTTCTAACTAATGAAATGAAAAAGTAGCAAATACTAATATTTTGAGGTTCTACAAGTTAATTTATTAAAAAATAATTATTAAGGGTAGTAGAAGAGTTGTGTTTAATTTTTTGAATTGCACAAGAAAAAGTTTGAAACCCACTGTTATAGAGTATTTTTCAGAATCGGTATACTTTATCAAAAATTTCATTTCCATCAAAGAAGCGACAAAAATTAAATAGGATCTTTGGTTTATTAATTAATTTTATAGTTATATAAAAGGTTATGCAATAAATTGTTAATATTTGCAATAGATAATGGGTGCAGATTCAGCGTTTGCAAACACAGTCTGAAGGGAGAACAAAAACGGCCTAATCTATAAGCTCGAATTCTCATAAAAATTGAGTTAAAATGTAGAAGTTAAAAACCGATGTTAAAAATATCGACATTAACTCTGTGAAAATAATGATTTCTTATTTGCTCGCACTATTAATGATCTTTTTTCTAAGAAATTTAGTATTTAAATAAATTATTTAACTCGACTCTACGGTCATTTCCGAGTCGAAAATAGACAGATGATGAAGCACTGGATCACACGGGTCTCTAGTGTTTAAAACTAGTGTTGTTTATATACCAACTTTTCTAATTATATTCTATTCCTATTCTATTCTTTAAAATCGAAATATAATTCTATTCTATTCCTATTCTATTCTTTAATTTTAAAATATATTTCTATTCTATTCCTATTCTATTCTTCGTATCATTTTTTCGCGCTTTTCTATTCTATTCTATTCCAATACTATTATATAATAAACAACAAATTAAGAAATGCAATTTCAATATCTATACTTAAAATTATATTTCTATTCTATTACTATTCCTATACCAAGAATACTACAACACTAGTTTGGGCCAGGATTTTGAAAATTGTTAGAAATTTTAGATTCGAAGTTAGTTGCCAAAAAAACTCAAATTTTTCATTAAAATCTTTCTGGTATGAAAAATATTCATGTTAAAATTAACTCTGTTAAAAAACTAAAGAAAGTTACGAATAAGTTATTAGATATTTAACTTAAGTTAAAAGAAATTCACTTTTTTAAAAATAATTTAATACAAAAAAATCTTTATAATTTTCATTAAAGTTTTAACGTAAATAAGAAAGTTTTTGTATCACCTATTATTTACAGTACAATGTTTAATACGAGGGTGTCCCTGAAGGGGTTATTATTTATTTTTAAAAGTTCTTTGGTTATTAATTTCCTCAATTTAATTTATAAACTCACCAGATTTTCTTTAAATCTTGTGATCAACCTTCAGAAAAATTTATCGTTATTGATTGAATAATGTTTTAAATAATTTAAAAAAAGTTTGGGAGAACTAATATTAGAGAGTAATTATAAAACGAATTTAAGAGTGGTCTGGTAGAGACTGAATTACGTCTACAAACAACAACAGACATTTCAAAATCTAACTTACATGTGAATTTTGATTAGTTTAAACTAGTTTAAGCCAGGGTGTCCCAGAGGGGCTGGCCCAGGGTAACCCCACCCCAAGAATTCTCAAAAAGATGACCCTCTACCTAAAAAATGAATAATTCAATGTCTTTTTAATGTTTTTAAGAAGGCAGAAAAATTGTTTAAATCCGAGAAGTTTGACCCCCCTTAAAATTTTAGTCAGAAAGTAACCCTCCCCCAGGCACTCTGGGACATCCTGTTTAATACCCTTTTACCTGACATTATACCCCACTGGGGTAAAAGGTCAAACTCAACTATTTTGTAAAAATTGTCGGTTACTATAGGATAAAAGCACCGCTTATGCTCCAGTGGGGTAAAATGTAAGACTCAATGAGGGGTGGGGTAAAAACTCAAGACTTAATAATAGACAATAAATTTACACATTTTATTGTAAAATAAAACAATTATGTCGAAGCTATATTATTATTAAAGGTGCCGATGGTATGATTTTCCCCGAACCAAAAACAACCTTGAATTTACGATCTCAAATCAGACCAAACCAAACCAAACTAAACTATTAAAATACCATAAACCATTAATAAACTTTTTATTCCATTTACATATTTTCGAGTTTAATTTTTTTATCAGACTTTTCTGGTAGATATATGGATTTGGCTATTCTGTCTGTCCGCTCACATTTAACAAAAAATGAAAAAAGTCAAAATAACTTCTTTTTATTAACATAAAGATTTTAATTAAAAAATAAAAATAAAGATAAAAATAATAAAAATGAAAAAAGTATAATTAATGAAATTTAGCCTGTATTTACCAATTTCTTATGTTAATTAAGGAATTTAATTGTTTACGTTATACCGGTTTAACTGAACTTTATTGTTTGATTTTACAGTTTAAAACTAACTTATTAAAATTTTATTATCATTCTATAAGTTGATGATACTTAGCTTTTATCCCATAGGGCATATTCAGTTTCAACAGTTATCGATTAATATGGGGCATGTAGAGCTTTTACCCCACCCTCGTTGAGTCTTAGTTTTTACCCCAGTGGGGTATAATGTCAGGTAAAACGGTATGATAGTTGAAATCAAGTAAGCTTATAAGGCTAAAACATTGGAAGATGACTTGAATTTTATTAGGTAAACACGGAAACAATATAGACGATTATAACAGCCATAAACAAATATAGCTTATTATCGCATATTGCTATATGGATATGAAGCAGCAACAGAAACAGAAACGGGAGCAGTAGTAGAAGTACGAGACATTTCTCTAGTTTCGTGTTTCAGTGGCGTAAGTGATGCGCGCTGTACTGAATTGATTATAGCTTGTGCTCCACTGTTCTGCATTGATATCATATTTGCCTGATGCCCACCAGCAATAGATGGTACGCTATACTTCGCCCCATTCAACTCAAAATCCGCCATTAAATGATAAGCATGAGCGCCTTTTAAGTCGTAACCCATACCAGGATATGGCGGTCCAGCAGAATGCGTTGTCTCTACAAATATATGAAATCATTGGTATTAACCGTATGAAATGGTAGAATAATGTCATAATACTTGGAATCGTAGGCGTATAAGTGACCGAAGCCTTGTAATTGATTGATTGGGCTACAAAATTACTGTTTGATGAATGTATGGGAGGACTAATCGATTGCTCCTGAATGTGTGCCCTTTTTATTCCAGCCATTGTTCGAGTTTTGGAAGTTTGCTGGGAATTGTTTATTTGGGATTGTGATTGGGATTGTGATAGTGATTGAGACTGCGATGGCACACACGTTGCATTCACCTTCAATTGGTTATTATGATATTGAGCTATTGATAGATTTGGTCTCAAAGTGTTTACATTATGTGTGACAACATTATTATGTGGTAAACCATAGTATGGATGATATGAGATATTTGAAACTGCGCTCATTTGGCTCATTATCTCGTTCTCGCGTTGACGTCTTCGCGTCTCGTCTTCGTTAAGCACTTTCTTGAGTTGGGAAAACAACTGATGCTTTTCAGCCTTCAGTTCAGTTAACTTTGTTTCCATTTTAGTTAACTGGTCTTTAATCTCTTCGAGTGTCATGGCGTCCTGTTTTCTCTTCATTTCTTGTTCACGTTTGTGTCTCTGAATGGCATCGTCCTGTTCCTGTTCCTGACGTTTCTTTTGCCGCTCTCGAAGTATATATCGCTTAAGCGCTTCAAACATTTCACCACTTAATCGCTGTCTTTCGATCATATTAACACCCATTTATTGTTAAATAATAATCAAGTTAGTGTTATAATAAATATAAATATAAGACTTATAATATAGTATTACAGCATAACATAACGTATGCCAATAACTGTACAAATCAAAATCAAATACGAATATTCATCAATTACGTAAGTAAACTTATACAATACCGTACTACTGTATAATCTATTATAAGTTTATAGTATAACGCGTTATGCTAGAGCTGCGCACGGATAGATGCGGTGTGGATGCGGTCATACATTAGCTCGCTAGGCATCAATTACATTTTATTAATTTGCCACAAATATTGTCGCGGGTTTCTAGAAACTAGAATTACAAAAAAAAATTTGAATTGAATATTATGAAACATTTTAAAATTAGCTTCTGAAAAACAATTGTTTCAGTCGTCAGTCTAATTTATGTATATATTGTTGATATTTATTACTACAAGAAAGTTTTTTGTCTACTTTGATAAAATTTGGAAATTTTATGAATTAATATTCATATCCGGGATTCTTTTACTAAACAACCAAAATGGGTGAATTAAAAACACTTTTAATAAAATAGTTATTTATATTTGAAGATAATTCATTAACCAAGAAATCCCTAACCCTATTGATGAGTTATATTGGGTTAAGTTTAAATGTGATAATATAATGGGAAATTGTTAATCTCTATTGTCTACTAATAAACCTAAACAATAACAATAACAATAACAATAACAATAACCAAATCGCGTGATTGTTTGATCAAATATGTATTTATTGTTACGATTGTCGAATAATTATGGCAATTTCAATCAATTTTATCGAACCATTTCAACCACAAGTTGTCTGTTTGGTGAACCACTAAAGAAGAAGAAACGAGTAGATCCAGCAGTATTGAAGAGGAGAACCGAAAAGAAATTACAGAGACTTAGTAGTGATATCAATAAATTAGAGAATGCTGTGAAACAATTGAAACCAATCATTGAGCTCCATCTCACTCCTCAATTGGTCAAACAGATTCCTCAAAGAACAAGAAATTCTAGTGACGTTGATTTTGATGTTAACGCTTATTCTCAAATGGATTTATTATTGCGATTGTGGTCTGTCTATAGAAACCAGTGTATGAGAGCTCAACAAACATCCATTACTTGCATGGTTAACGCGCAGAACAGAGCCATCGGTCACTTGAATGAACTATCAAATGAGTTATACCAATCAGCCATAACTATTGATCACACGCTAATCCCATACACTGTTGATGCGGTTCGAACGGAAACACCAGCTAATCTCCAATATCAATATCCTGATGGAAAGGTTACTGATATTACTAAAAATTGGGTTATGTAATGTAATGTAATGACCAATTAGTTTTAATTGTTATCTTTTGTTTCTGTGACTATTATTAAAAAATAAACAAACTTACGTTAGTAAACACTGTATCATATGCTTACCTTATGTTTGAGTTGGGACATCACTGTGTGTCATGTAATGTCACCCAAATTAAGCCAAATTACTTTGAATTTACTGAAAACAGTTGTATTACATTGTAATTTTAAGTGATAGCTACTTTGATGAAATGTACGATTTTGTACGATAAAATGAAAAACGACACGCAACCAGTTTTGGGTTACCATTAGTCTAGCATTGTTTATTGCTTGGACCTGCACTTCTATTCTACACTTGGACCACAATCGCTACTTTTATTACATCGCTTCAATAGTTGAACTTTGCTATCATCATATATCTGTTAAAAGCGGCCAGACTTTCACTAAAATTGGGCTGATGTATAGAACATCGGCTCCAATAATGTAAACTCAAACAATATGTTAAAATACAAAAAAAGTTTTATAAAAATATATTGTTAGAAATGCATGCTAAATACAAACAAAAAGCAATTTGTTAGGTTTGGTTAATGTTAGGTTAAGTTAATGTTTTGTTAGGTTAGTTTTAGGTTAGGTTAATGTTAGGTTAGTTTATATGATCCATTTAAGGTTTTATGATACATTTAATTTTAAAACTAATGAATTGTTTTGCATGCGATCTGTTTTTTGTTTTATAAACGTTTTTATAGAACACATTATTTAACATTGTTGTGAATAAGTTCTATACAATTTTAAAGCATTTGTTGACAAAGCTATTGTTGGAGCCGATGTTCTATACAAACCCCACGGAAAATATTAATATAGTACGCAATGCGAGACAATACGCGCGACTTTCTCAACCAAAAAAATCCTAAACCTTTACGGGTATACTCGAATTTTTCTCATATACAGTTAGTGTCAGTTTATTGGTAATCAATTATTACTACCTCCGCAACGATCTATCTCATTGTTGTCAGTATGGTTTTCGTTCAATATATTTAGTTTGATTTCGCATAGTTTTGTTGAATTCAATACATCGATCTGGCGTTTCAACCCATTTAATTCCCAATTATTTTTACTAAAAACGTGAAAGTTTTGCTCGAAAACTATGCATATTTTTTTATAACAATTAATTATTAACGTATATTGTAATAATTGCGTATTCAAGCAGTCATTTTCACGGCTCATTTGTAGTACTCGTGCAACTAATTGTTGATGCGTTAACGAATTTAAATTACTGAACATTATATTTATTAAATGGCAATTCGCATCATTTCATTAGTTGGCGGTTTATAAACAAAACATCATTCATGTAAGTCCAGTGCACCGTTATTCATACTTTAATTGGCCAGAACTGACATGTAGGCGCTTATGCTTTAATACATTTACGAGTTAGTTATTGAGAAATGAGTTATTCTATATATTGAGGCCAACACATCATGTTCAAGTTTGAAACTCAGTTTGATATCAATAGATTGAATAATTTGCCACAAAATTTAAAATTAATATTTTCAGTGAAGAATTATTTAAACTATAACAATATTGTTGAATATTTTAAGTTTTATTGTGAATGTATTTTTTAAAATTTGTTTAATTTTAAAATTATAGAAATTAGATTTGAAGTTTTAAAGTTTAAAATAACAAAAACAAAAGAGATTATTCAGTTTTAATTTTTAGCATTAAGAAAATTTTTTCTTGCGATACAAATTGAGTAGTAGAAACCCCTTTATACTTTTTCCAGCCAAAACTGAAATTTGAATTTTTGGCGCCTAATTGAATCCGACAAATCACAAGACAGTAATACTAGGCATGCGATGACTAATAGCCAATCAGATTTAAGTATTTTTTTAATAATTTTGCACAGCTTTATTTGTTTTTTATTTAAATCTTTTTATTTTGATTAATAAACAATACATAAAATAATAACATACAATATTATAGTGTTACGAGAAAGGGTGATCCAGAGTTATTTGGAAGAGATGCTGCTTATGGTAATTATGGAGTTTGGAGTGTGGCACTTATTAACAATTCATATTAATAGCGATAATAATCAATATTCAATATCAATGAGACACAGTAACAATGAAAACATATACTTTATTATAGAACGCTGTTAAACAATACAAAGAGTTAGGCGGGAAAAGAATAAAACTGATTTTACATTATGTGTGAACAGTTTGGTGGCTGAGATACGAGTGACCAGTGTGTATGTGAAGCGTACATGTATATAAGAGTGAATGTGTAAAGCAATGTGTGATTCTGAGAAGTGAAGGGTATGGGTCAGTAGCGGATGTGAGTTGCGGTTAGGAGTGGAGAAGCGTTAACATTACTAGCATAGAAATAAAAGTTTTGCTAAAGAAATGTTTCGTTTCAATAGTTTTAGAAATTAATTATATAATGGTTTATATTATGACTAGCTTTATGCACCCGCTTCGCGGGAATTAAACATTTTTAACTTTATAATTCGCTCACAACAAAAAGCAATAATCAGTTAATTGCTATCATCGCCCGTACAACGTTTTAAATTGTTAATATACTCGTATTACATTGTTTAATTGTTGCTTTTCACACTTATTTCTTGCGTTACATAACAAAACTTATAATAATTTAATAACATTTAAAGATATTGTTAGGTAATATTTTATTGCCATCATAGCCCGTATAGCGTTTTAAGTTTTTATTAAACTCATCATATGATTTAATTGTTGATTATAGCACTTTCTTGTGTATATCAACAATGTCCTATAATTCTTAAATTTTTCATATATTGTTAGTTGACCTTTCGTGAAAATAGCTGTTATAATATTGTAGGAGAACGTGACAGAGAGAGAGAGAGAGAGAGGGAGAGAGAGATCATTCTTTTAGTAAATAGGATAACTAACGTTAGATTTATGTTAATTAAAGGCGGCAGTATTCGGGCAACCCCGTAAACCTTCATTTGTGTCATGCTGACTTCTAACTTGTAGTCAGAGTGAGGCGGCAATCTTCAAGTAACCCCGGAAACCTCTAGAAGTGTAAACTCCGGTTTCTGCCTTGCAGCCGGTAAAAGGAGTGCAAATATTATTAGTACATGTAGGGGAGAGCATTGTTAAACCCTTTATATACCGTTTAGTTGAAACGGCCTGATTTGTTTTACCAAAATAACTGGTGGAAACATGGTGGTGCCGGGATGCAGATGTTTGCAGTTGGGGGAAATCTAAGCATTTCTTTCCCCCTCATATAGGCGCAAGCAATATCTAACATTTTAGCGAAAGATATGACATCCTGATCCTTTTCATTTAACACTAAACCTTTAATTTTCATTACTTGAGAAATTTCCTCAGTTTGAAGTGCAAAATAGTTTATAAGTTCAAATAAAAAAACATTAAATTATTTTTTAAAATATGAAAATTTAAAAGTGGTAATGTGCAGGATAGGCGTCATATCTAAGTTGTAGCTCATGTCCTACAACGTGTATTAATGAACGTCGATCACAACCAAAAAGAAACCCACTTTCATATAATTCTAGAGCCTGCACACTGTTTACGTGATAACCGCTACAATTGTGAAATGCGGTAATCGTTGCCACATCCCAAAAATAATATTAGATTAAAAATATTTTGCAACTTCTTTAAAAATATTTCAAATAATTTTTACTCACCGGAGCCTGAAGTAAATTAATTGGCGGATCTTGCTCTTGATTTAACATTAATTCTGTGTCTAGAACTGGTACCAAAGAGTTGAGGTTTTCATCTCCAGAAGGGTTGAAAAGAAATCCATACTAATAAAAACTTAATGCTGCATTTGTATTAACAGCGAAGCCTAAGTCTAAATAGTACGTTTTTCGAATCGCTATATGTTGGCGTATAGTTAATCTCAATATTTATGTGTTTGACTGCTATCTGTTCGCTCTGATCACCATTTGAGACGATATGATCGCATCGATACGCCATACCATATCTTCCGTTTCCCAATTCATCGCCGATCTTATATCCGACTTCTAAAGTTTTTTCGCGTATATCTTGCGGAAGATATGGTGCCATAATTGAATTTATTCGGGATAATTTCGTTTCATATTATTATTTCTTTGAAAAGTAATCAATTAAAATCAGTATACAGTAATAATTCATTAAAATGAAATTATTCAAGTAATTGTTTAATTGTTTACTAGTTAGAAACAAGCTTCTCGTGAAAATAACATTTTTATGCCCGTATAACGTATTAAATTGTTTATATTCTTGTAAATGACGGTTATTTAAATTTA